>JAECZO010000069.1:0-150838 GCA_019188245.1 Novymonas esmeraldas
GAACTCGTCGTCCTCCTCCCACTCTGTGTCCGCCCGGCACAGTGGGCATCGACGGAGCTGTGTCGATGCAACGCAATCGGCGCACACATGATGAGTGCAGTGAATGTTCCTCTGCGCCGCGAGCATGAGGCGTGTGCAGACACAGCAGCAGCTATCGGCACCCATCTCCACCTCCGCTACGCCCACAAAGCGCTGCATCGTGTGGCCGTCTCTCTCGGTGCGTGCACATATGTGTGTATGTGTGTATGCGAAGAGCATGGAGGGAAGCCGAGTAGTGGGAGATATTTGTGGAAGTCCGTATGAAAGGGCATGACGTGCTCCAGAAGAGGCAACACGCACGCACAGAGAGAGAGAGAGCTCTTCATGCACATCTCCGCACGCCAGCTCCTGTCTGTGTGAGCCTTCGACGACACATACGCTGGCTCCTTCCCCCACCGACGGTGCCCACTCTCCCTCTCTCTTTCTGAAAGCGCAGCGCAAGAAAGAGGGAGTCGCAAGACCGAAGATACAAACACTGCCACATCGCTTTCCCTCCCCTCTCCTCTCCTCTCCCTTACGCGCTGCAAGCCGAGAGCCCAACTCGGCTCGACTGTGTTTAACGTGTTTGTTTCCTTTTTTGTTTTTCCGCTTCCGTGGCAACAATGACAGTCATCCGTTATGCTTGGGAAGGGGGGGGGAAGTACCGCGCGGCGCGTCAGTCAGGCAAACGGGAAATCAAAACAAAAAAGTTGGTGGCTTAATCGGTGTTAGTCACGGTGCGGAGCAGCGCCGCCGTGCGATGCCCTCTCTCTCTCTCTCTTCAAGCTCTCTCTCCCCAACGACCACCGTGCGCAGGTCAGCGTCGTGCGTTCTGCAGCCACGGAGGCACTACGACCTGCGGCACAGCCCCTGACACCGCCGTGTCGTCGTCCAACTGGAGCTTCGACCACTCGATGTCCTCATGCGCCTCGTCTGAGCTGATACTCTCGTTGTCGTCGCCGCGGCGGCGCTTCAGCCGCTTCCACTCCGTCTCCTTCTCGTCGTCGGAGAAGTCGGGGCGGATGTGCTCGGGGAGCTCCTCGTCGTTCACGTAACTCGCATCGGTGCCCTTCGCCACGTCGCACTGCCCGAACGGGTCGTACATGATCTGTTGGCGGAGGAGATCATAGTGCAGCGGCACTCCTTCGGCAAGGCGGTGGGCCTCGAGGAGGTCGCCGAAGTCGTCCCGGGTCGCCTTCACCACGTAGAAGGCCTGCTTCACCGGCCCGAGCACGGAGGAGATGAAGCCGACGCACGTGCCGTCCGTGAGGCACAGCCGTGTGCCGACGTCCATAGCGAGCGTCTCGGGTATCGCCTCCGCGATGCAGGAGCGGCTTGCCGCAGAGGTGGAGCTGATGACCGCTACAGGGGCCTCGGAGATCTGCTCGAGGGGGAGCGCCACCGCGACGTCTGCCAGCACGTCGCCGTTCAGCGGCACATCGTCGCCGTCTGGAACGATTAAACCGCGGCGGGGCCGTGCGTTGTCCTCGTTCGACACGGACGACGCGGCCGACCGCGCAGACGCGGCGCGGAGGATCGGCTCGGAGTCCACAGAGCTGATGGACACCGCTCGCCGCGACGGCTTCTCGTCGGCGTAGATGGCACCAACGACGAGGGCGCTAGGCGCTGTGCCGTCCATGTGCGCGGGCTGCAGTGTGACTGGAGCAAGAGCAACGCGACGAGAGGAGGGAGAGAGGGAGAACACGACAGCGAACGTGTACCGCTGCAGGCGTCACTGTGTCTCCAAGTGTGCAAGCAACTACACACACACACACACACACACACGCACCTCTATCCTCGCGCCTGTGTGGCTCTGCACGGCGCACTGGCGTGCAGTGGAGGCGCGTGTGCCGGTGAAGAGATGTGAGAGCGAGAAGGGAAAGGAGAGAGGAGTGGAAGGGTGGTAGATAGCAGCACCGCCACCCAGAGACACGGTGCATCCTTTGGCGGATGTGCGCGAGGTGGGGCAGGCTGGCTGGCTGGTTGGAGGTGTGGCGCGCTGCGACGTACAGAGAGCGCGCCGGACAGCTGCCACAACACACATGCGCGACGACATTGCTGTCAGCGCCGTCTCTTTTCTTCTCCACCCCTCACCCCTCTCTCTTGTTCTCCTCTCGCTCCTTCTGTTGCATTTGGCTCTGACCCCCGTGCGTCCTCGTGGCACTGTGTGGCAGGCAGAGTGGGGCTCCGCAGAAAAGAGGGGTGCACGTGCAACTCTTTCACCCTGAGCGTACCCAGTGGAGTGGGGAGGGAGGGAGGGAGGGAGGGAGGGAGGGAGGGAACATCGAGGCAGTGACAGATGTGCGCTGTGTCCACTCGCACGGCACCCTAACAGCAATAGCATGCACAACAGGTGGGATGGGTGAAGAGGAAGAGAGAGAGAGATAGCTGGAGAACGAGGGGGGTGGCACGTAGGAGTCTCTGCCTCTCTATTCAATACGTACGACACCTTTTGTACACACACACACACACACACGTGAACTGCTCGCCTCCCCGCTTCTTCTGTTCCATCGCCTTGCAGACAGCAGGAGCAGGAGAAGAGGGATGTGAGAGGTGTGGTGAATTGCTAATTTACATGATTCACTTTCGTCCGTCGCGCTCGGAGGTGCGCGTCTCGCGGTAGAGTCGTGCAAAGGCGGTGGCGTCGTCGTTGTACAGCAGTCCGGCGTTCTCTTGCTTGTAGGCGCGGCTGACGCACTCCCTGCTACGCACGCTGTCGTGCATCACGGAGCGCAGCGCCGCCGGCACCTCCTTGTCCAGCTGCGCCCGCTCGATCACGAACGCCTCCGTCAGTCCGACGCTCGTGACGGTGCATGCGTATTGGGAGAGCGAGGCGGCGAACTCGTACCCCCCGATGACGCGACTGAGACCGCGCAGCGGTGCGCAGGCGCCGCGGAGCGCGGCGTCGCTCGTCGGGCAAGGTGTGATGTGGACGCGGAACGTCACCTGCTCCTCGTTGCGTGTCATGGTGATGTCCAGCACACCATTCACGACGAAGGACAGCGCATTCAAGTTCTGCCCCATCAGCGACATGCGCTCGCCGTTGAGGAAGACGGTCGGCGTGCTCGCCTCGAACAAGTGGGTCAGTGTAGAGCTGGGGCAGCAGTAGGACATGTACGGGTCCTTGCGGAAGCACCACAGCGAATCCTTGTCCTTGTGCATCTCCAGCGCCCGGTCCTTCTTGGCGGCGCTGCGGCAGTGCAGGAGCGCCGCCGGCTCGCTCATGCCCACCTCGATCAGCACCTCGCGGCTGAGTCGCCAGATGTCGCAGTAGTTGACACTGACAATGGAGCTCCGCTTCGGCTCATTCACGCCGCAGGAGCACTCGAACACACCGATGCAGCTGCCCTTGGAGACCTTGCGATCGACGCCCTCGTGGTCGCGCAGCACCGCCTCGCCGTCTTGCACAAAGTAGGTGGACGAGTCCATCTCGCCAGCGCGAAAGAGGTAGTCGCCGTCGTGCAGGACAATCGGCTCCACACTGTCGATGAGGCGCGACAGGCTGACGTCGCTGAATTGGGCAAAGTACGGGAAGTTGTGCAGGAAGGTGACGTGGAGCGGGAAGAAGCGCTTCAAGTTCTGGCGCCGGCGCACGTCTGTCGCCTCACGCTGCTTGCTGGCAACGGTCGGGCTGAGGTACCTGGCCACCTCCTCGTAGTCCTCCGGTGACACGGCCCAGTACCCGACATCGGTCTCGCAGATGATGGACGCCGAGCGCGGCTCCTTACACACGAGCGCGAACTCGCCCGCGTAGCACGGCGCCTTGATCTGGAAGATGCCGATCGAGTTCTCCTTTGTGCGGCGCTTGTCACGGCCTTTCTTGCGCAACACGATGGAGAGGTTGCCCAGGGTGATCATGAACATGACGCGGCCGACGTCGCCCTCGTGCATGAGGTAGCTCCCCTTGCGCAGGTAGCACGGCTTCGCCTTCTCCACCAGCTTCTCCAGCAGCGCCGGGGGCCACCCTTCGAAGAAGGTGCCGTTCATGCTCTGGATCACCTGGGGGAAGGGAAACGGGATATCGCGGAGGTGACTGCGTGTCAGGTCCACCGCCTCCCTGCGCCGTTGCCGAAGCGCCAGGTAGCGCCAGATCATCGGCGCCATCAGGAAGCTGAAGGTGTCCAGCGCCTCCTGCACCTTTCGCTCCTGCATGAGAGCGGCGAGGAAGACGTGGCACACGACGATGGTGTACCACTTCTTCGCGCGCGTAAGGGCCAGCTCGCGTCGCTTGATTTCAAGGAGGTGTTGGTGTTTGTAGAAAATGAAGTCGCGCCGCTCCTCCGCGCGAAGGAAGGACGCCTCCCTCGCCTCCATCGCTGTCCGCTTCGCTTCCTCCACCCGGTCGCACACTTGGCGGAGGTGCACGCGGTCATTGCGCTTCCGCGTCGACGACAAGCGCCGCTGGAACGCGTCCACGTCGACGGGTGAGCTCTTCTGCAGTCGTGCGAGGATCATCTGCTTCTCCCACTCCAACAATGTGCGAGAGCTACCGGCACCGCCACCGGGGAAGTGGTTCAGGGACACGTACCGGTGCGACACGACAGAGCGCGGCATCGGCGGCACGCGGAAGGGGAGCAGCGGACCGGCCGGCTCTTCGCTTTCCAGTGGCGACTCGCCATCTCGTTCGTCGTTGAAGACGACGTCGGTGAGAAACACCGAAGTGTGCGTATGCCGCTCCATGGAGACCCCCGCCCACCACGACGCCGGCGACAGCTGCAGAGGGAGGGGACGGCGAGGAGAGGAAGAAGAAGAGGAGGAGGACACAGCACTGATGTACATGTGTGTGGGTGGGTGGGTGGGTGGGTAGGGGGCCACGGCACAGGACACGCGCGACAGGCGCAAAGGACAGTAAGATGAGAGAGAGAGAGAGAGGCGGAGTGGAGCAGATGTCATCTCCATCGCAGACGACACCGTGTGTCTGTGTGTGTGTGTGTGTCCGCCGAAGCTCTTCCCCTTCCCTCAGTGACATCACATACGTTGAAGGAGTGGACCACACACCCCTCTCCTCCCACTTTGCCTCCTTCCTCACCGTCAGCGCGGCGGTTCAGTGGAGGGGAGACGCAGGCCCGAAGTGGACGTGGTCAATACGCACACGGAAACAAGTGGACCCATCGCCCCTCGCATGCTCGAGCAGCGCGTACTGTGATGAAACAGCAACAGAATGGCGTACGCCACGCCACACAAGAGACACCTTCACGTTAGCTTATGCGTGCATGTGTGGGCGTGTGTGTGTGTGTGTGTGTGTGTGTGTGCTCACACATCTGGGTCCGTGCACTTCACCTTGCGCTTCGTCTTGACGCGGAAGAGGTCTTCTTTACGGAGCTCGTCCGGTCCTGTCCAGCGTCCTAGCTTCTTCAGCGTGCCCTTGATCTCCTCGACATCCTTCGGGTCCATGCGGTCGTGGAAGCGCCGCAGGAACTCCTCTGGACTCACCGGGTCGACGTGGTTGTGCACGGCGTTCAGCGTGTCGGCGTCGTAGCGGTAGTAGGTCAGGTTGCTCTTTGAGTTGTGATACACCGGCACCAGCCCGGCGCGAATCGCCTCCAGCACTTGCTGCCCCTTCACATTCAGCTGATCCGCCTCCTCCTTCGGTGCGTTGCGGTGTACCCAGAACTCGTACTTGGTCTGCTTCCAGGCGCGGATGATCGTGTTTGTGTCGGTATCGAACTTGCGCAAGTACAGCTTCAGCAGCTTGCGGTAGAGCAGGGATACGGATATCGGTTGCAGGTCAAAGTCCTGGATCGGCGCGGACGGCGTGGGGGAGATGAACTCGACCTTCGGCGCATGCCGGAGACACAGACGACGATGCATGGCGAGTGTGAACCGCGTCGAATGCGCCGCACGCAGCGACAGGCGGCTCTTGGGAAAGGTGTTTAAAAACAGGTGATGAAGTGTTCGCCGGCAGCGCGAACTGCAACCCAACGCGTCCAGCGCAGAGTGAGAGCGGCAACTGCACAGTGGTTGTGCTGCTTCCTAAAGATCGCAAACGCCAGAGAAGAAGAAACAAAACAAAACAAAAAAAAAAAAGAGAGAAACGGGGGAGAGAGTCCGCACAGATGCGGTGTGGGGGGCGGCAAGAGAGACGGAGATGATGTGAGACAAGTATATGTCAGCCCAGCCAGCGTGAGGCACTTTTGTCCTCGAACCACACAAGGGTACACAGAAGCACATACACGTACGTCCGTGTGCGCGCGCCGTCTGATGCCGCTGCTCAGTGAAGTGGAGACGACCACGAGTGGAGCAGCTGACGTGACGCGCATGCATCATCGCGAAGAGCGCCACAAGCGCGAGTCGCCGGCCTGCCGATGCACTTCAGACAACTGCACGCCAAGACGAGAGCGCAGCAGGTGTGTGTCAATGCGTGTGTATTCGTTTGTGGAGCACCGATGTACCTCCCTCCCTCCTTCCCTCGCGCCAGCGCCTCGTGGCACAGAATGGGGACGGAACATCCTTCACAGCACCGCTGCGGTGCACGATCTTAGTCGCCTTCGTCACACGGCTCATGAACGCGGCGAGAGAATCTAGGGGCACCAGGACACACACACACACACACACACACACACACACACATACACATACACACACAGACGCACATTCATGCGCTGACTGTGGCTCTGGACACGCGAATCACGGTGCAGAGGCGGACATGCCTACGCAAGCGCCTCGCAGCTCAGCAGCGCTTGCAGTACCCAGTCTGTCGACAACTCCTGCCCGTCCTCCTCCATGTCGGGGTGGTACTCGTGCACGGACGGCAGCTGACAGATGAACTCCTCCACCTGATCCAGCGGCGGCAGCTTTACGGCCGCCTTGCCATCCTCCGCCGCTGCCCTCTCGCCTGGTGCCACACGTCCAGAGGCGAGGCAGTCGAGCAGGGACGGCAGCTGCACCGCCTCGGACACCACCACCAGTCGGCTTGGCGCGATCGTCGGCAGCGCGGGCAGCTCCTTCTCGCCGACGTCGGGGCCGTCTGGGAAGCGCGACGAGAGTGGCCCGCGGCGGACCCGGTCGAGCCGCGGGCGTGCCGGCGCGGTCAAGTGCCGAGACGCCGCCGCGGAGGACCACAGCGCCTCCTCTGGCAGCGTGTGTGTCACGCGCGGCTCGTGCGGTGCGCCGCTCTCGGCGTCCGTCTCCGTGGCGTCCTGCGGCGACGGCACCGCCGGCTCACGCAGCGCGGGCGGCAGTGGCGTCGGCCGTCGCGGGAGGGAGCAGCGAAACAGATCCGTGTCGTAGCGCTGCGGTGCGGCGCGCGGGAGTAGGAGCTTCGCGTGCAGGAGGATATCGTGTGTGTAGTTACTCGTCAGCGGGGCACAGGGGAGAAAGAACCGATGGCGCAGCTGACGCGCCAGGTACAGGAAGCCGTCTGCGTCGATGCCACCACTGCCGGCGACCTCCTCCAGCTCAGCGAGTGTTGCTCCCACCGCGGCGGCGCTCGAGGGGTCCGCGGTGAGGATGCTGGCACATGCGTCGAGGACGAGCTCGTCGACGCCGCAGTCTTCGCAGCTCCACGACTTGCTCTTCCCTGAGCGGAGCATCATCTTGAGGTGCTCGCACCACTGACCGAGAATCGCGGCTGCACTGCCGGAGGCGCGGTTGCGAATGAGCTCCAGCGCGATCCAGTGAGAGCAGAAGAGGTGGAAGGGACGCAGGAACGCCGCTGGTTCTGTGATGGCGCCGCACTTGAGCAGCTTGCGCAGCGCCGCCATGGTGAGCGAGAGGAAGTCGACGTGGTGCATGACAAAGCGCGCCACCAGCCGCACATGCTCCGGGTCGGTTTGAGCGCTGCCCATGCGCATGCAGTTCACCGCCAGCACTGTGATGTGCTGCAGCCTCTCCAGCGCCTCAGCCGCCGTCTTTTCACCCACGTCGTCGCCGCGCACGTAGTGCAGGAGCCACGCGCGCATGTGCAGCAGACACGCCCTCACCTCACGACACGCCATCTCTGTAGCGCTGAGGTCGACGTGGTAGACGTGTGCCACGAAGAGTCGCACACACACGTCCCGGCGGCGAAACAGCGTGGCCAGATCGATGGCATGGGCGACAGTGTGGAAGCGCTCCTTGTCGGACAGCAGCGGCTGCTGGTGCACGCAGAAGTCGATCAGCTCCATCCACAGCGTAGACTGGTGGGGAAAGAAGCACGCCATCATCGCCATGAACCCCCGGCAGCGGCTGTACTGCAGGACGTCGCCACCGGCGCTCGAGGCAGGGGTGCGGCCGATGCGCTGCAGCAGCGTGTGCCACAGCGACCACAAATCCATCTCGATGCGCGACAGCACTGACTCTCGGATGCCGAGCGAGGCGTCGGGCCCGTCCACCGCCAGCGGTCGCGCTAGGTAGAGCGTGTGGGGGAACGGCACGTGCGCTGCGTTCGCCGGCTCCCACTCGGTCGGGTAGACAAAGTGCATGAGCCGCGAGAGCTCCTCCGCCTCTGTCTTCACCCGCACCAGCCGCTTCTCCAGCTCGATCTTCTCCTCCGGCGCGACCCGCCCGCGGTACTCCGTGGCGACGAAGACGTCGTACTCCTCCTTCACGGCGTCGAGGCCGACGAGCGGGATGGCGAGGATGCGGTTGTACATCCGCTTCCGCCACTCGCGCCGGCGCGTGTGGTCACGGAACGTCGTGGAGCGCCAGTTCATGTACTGCACCCACAGCGGCGTGCTCTGAGGCAGCATGCCGACATCACGGCGCAGGCACGTGCGGTAGAGCAGGTCGAGCGAGGCGCTGTCGGGCTGGATGTAGTCCGTGGCAAGAGAGAAGAAGAGCGAGTACAGCTCGCAGGAAAAGGACAGAGGCAGGTGCCGGTAGAAGGTGTTCAGCAGCCGCAGGTAGCCCTCATAGGTCTCCCTCACGTCTGCCTCACCGTGGCACTGCTCCAGCCGCGTCTTCTTCGCCAGCGCCGCCATCTCAAGCCGCACATACGCGCAGACGAGGGGGCCGGCGGCGGGGAAGTGGTACAGGGCCGCCTGCCACACCGCCCGCACGGAGGTGATGGGGAAGGACATCATCTGATGCAGCAGGTGCAGCCACGCCATCGTGTCGTACACGTTCGCGCGCACGAGCTGCGTGTTTTGCAGAATCGCCACCGTCGCGTTCGGCACCTCCAGCGCCGCTCTCTCCCACTCTGCGAAGTCGTCCTGCGCGAAGAGAACACCGCCCTCCAGGACCGCCAACACGTTCCACGGGCACGCGTACCCGTCACCCACCTGCTCCAGCGCCGGCGCATCGTCGATGCCGAGGTGGCGGAGCAACTCCGCCCGCGCCGTGTGCGTGCGCAGTCCCGCCTCCTTGAAGACGCCGCGCAGCCGCTCCTCCTCCAACTTCTCAGCGGCGCCATTCACAAAGACTCGCCACGTCGTCGCATCGGTCGCACCGCCTGCGTCGGGGTGGTGCGGCGCCTTCGCGGCGGCATCCTCGAGCTCCTTCAACAGCTGCACCTCCACCTCCGCCCGGGAGAGACCGAGAACACCGAAGCACGGGTGGCGCCGAAGCGTCTGCTGCAGCACCAACAGCGTCTCCTCGCTCACCTGCTTCTCTGTCGGCGCCACCACGGCGGCCGGCGGCGACGGGGCGGCGTGGACTGGCGCCGCCGCAACGTAGCCGGTGAGGCTGCGAAGGCGGCGCACGAGTTCTGCGATTTCAGACATGTGGCGGCGTCCGGCGCCTACGTCCGCTGCTTCACGGTCGTGGCACCGGTCGCACACACAGAGAGAGAGAGAGACAAAGACGCATGGTAGAGGATGGTGAGAACACACGCATGTGGAGGCACACAAACACACGCAGGTGCTCGATGGTGGACGGGTGTGGTGTGGTGAGGAAGGGGGGTCTCGCCAGGCGGCCCAGCGGCACCAGCCTCCCTTGAGCCCATGGTCGATGTTCTCGTTTGCCTCTCTTCTTTTTTTTTTTTCTTGTGTGTGTGTGAACAAAGAGAGGCGCCTACGGTGGCGTGCAGCGGGGCTGCTTGGCGTGCGTGCCAGCCGACCCGTCACGGCAGGAGGCAGGGAAACACACGCAGCCCCATCTGGGTGGCACCGCGCGACATGCGCCGGTCCAGCGTGCAGAGCAGCAGGCGATCGACGCAGCACCCCTTCACCGTGTTACAGTAGCGCCGCACGTGGTACTTCAGGTGGGAGAAGAGGGCCACGCCGGGCGGGATCGGCGTGCCTCCGAGGTTGGCGGTGGCGGTGGCTGACCGGCAGTCGCACTGCAGCGCAGCGCACACGCTCAGAATGCGCAGGTCGGGGTCGTGGTCGAATGTGCCGGCGAGGTTGCTCGGCATTGTGCGGTACGCCAGTCGGGGAATGATGCTGTAGGCGGTGCACGGGTACTCGCACGCGATGGACAGAACATACACGTGTGGCAGCTGGAGCAGATCCACCACCCGCTGCCAGAGGAGCTTGCGTACCTCCACCGCTATGATGTGCCTCGGGCCCCACACGTACGCGTGTATCTCAGACACCGTCGTGAAGGGCACCACCACGGTGGCGAAGCTGCGGTCGTGCAGGTCCGGGTACTGCTGCTTCATGTGGGCGTAAAAGTGCTCCAGCGGCAGATTCCGTTGAACGAGGTGCAGCAGAAAGTTCGTGTCGAGAACGACGATGACGGAGTTGTGCTTCACAGCCACTGCGGTGATGGCGGTGATGGAGCGGGAGTACCACCGCGGCACCGCGACGGCCTTGCTGTAGACCACCGTCATGGCCATGAGGATGTGTTGGAACTGGCGAAATACCTCCGTGGGCACGAGCGCGCGAAGCTGCTGCCTCCGGTCCGTCGGGATCGCTTCACCGAAGTCGCGAGGGTGCATGCGGTCCATGATCTGCTGCACCACATCGTCGAGGGTGAAGGCGGCGTAGAGGTTCGCCGAGTAGAGGCAGTGAACGAGATCGTTGTAGAAGGAGACGTTCCGGCGCGCCTCCGCCTTGGTGACGGCGAACAGCTGCAGCTCGTCTGCCGCCTGCAGCGCGAGCTGCCACTGCCCCGTCTCCTGCAGACTGGGCAGCACGGCGGAGAGGAGCGACGCGCTCATCGGGTGCCCCGCCGCCAGCGGCAGAGCTACGAGCCGCAGAGCGGCGTCGTGGTGGCGCAGACGGGCGAGGCAGCGCACGAGCGGGCGCACCAGCATCGGGTTCGGGTCCACCTTGGGCTGCATGTGCAGCACGCCGAGCGCCAGGCGCCACTGGTTCTTGCTGCACAGCGCCACAAGCGCGGTGCGGCGCTGCGACGCGCTGCTGGCGAGTCGTGGGTGACTCAGCAGGGTCTCGAGGGCGGACTCCCACAGCCCGGCCGTGGAGGCCAAGGCGAGCTTCGCCTTTGCGCCGTCGAGCGTAGCGCTGTTCACATCCTCCTGGATCACGCGCTGGAGCCCCGGAATGTTGCCGCTGGCTTTGAGTTGCCGCATCACCGCCGCGACGAGGCGCTTGTCCGGCGTGGCGGGGGCGATCGGTGCCTTGACCACGCCATAGTAGAAGAGCGACGTGCTCTTTGCGTTTGTCATGCGCGACAAGCCATGCTCCAGCTCGGCCGTTGTCGGCTCATAGATGCCCTCGAGGTACCCACGGCACTTGGAGTACGCCCGCAGCACCTCCTCCCACGACTGAGCCTTGCTGGCCGCGAGCACGAATGGCGACAGCGCAGCAGCGGAAGTGCGCCTCTGCATCGAGGCAGGTACTGTCATCAGCGAAGGAGAAAAAGAGAGAGAGAGGGGAGTAAAGAGAGGAGGTGACAGTCACGCACACACGCACACGCACGTTGAGGTAGTCGGGTGGCGGCACAGACGAGAACGTAGAGTAGAGAAGCTCCAGAGCTCCCCCTCCCTCGCCCCTATCCCGACAGTCTCGTGCGCGATTCACATCCGCGTGTCACCGCCGACAGACCCGCCGACAAAGGGTGGATGCACAACAGCAGATCGACCCATCCGCGTCGCTTCCAAGCAGTGAGCGGCACTGTGGTGCGACGCGCATGCCCTCGTCGTGAGCACTGAGTCTTGAAAACTGTGTCTATGATGCCGTCGCTCTTTCTTCGCGTATGAGTGTGCGTGTGTGTGGTGGGACAGAAGGGAGGGAGTGGCAACAGCAACTATGTACATCTGGGAGCTCCAACACCGCAGGCACACCCTGTGCACAAGCCGTGGCGGCTGCCGATTCCAAGCCCACCCATCTACCCCGGTCCCGTCGCTCCAGAAGCCGTAAACTACCGGACCACACAGAGGCGGCCAACAACGCTGCGCACCGCCGCTGCGGCGTGGCGATCAGGAGTCCGTCCCCGTACGAGGCGGCGGCTCAGCGCCCACAGGTGGCGGAAGAGATGGCGTGGGTGCTGCTGCGGCGAGGCAGCTCCACCGCAGCGTCACGTTAGAGCAATGGGCAAGACAGTGGGGAAGGGCGCACACGCGCCTCACCTCCACCTCTTCGCTCTCTCGCCAAAAAAAAAAAAAAAAACGCAATCCCATACACACACGCACACACGCAATCACACACACACACACGCACACACGCACACACACACACGTGCGCCGTGTCACCGGACAGCACCTCTGCTGGGGCGTCCGCGAAGCACTCTGCACCAGACAACACAGAGAAGGTGAACAAAAAAAAAAAGTCGCTGAAAAAAAAAAAAGAGAGAGAGAGAGACATGCGGCCTCCTCCGCTGAGATGCGCTACATGAGCAACACACACGTACACGCACACAGAGACAAAACAACAACATTTGACACTTCGGTACGTGTGCACCCTTCCACGAGTTGCACTGTACCGGCCCACGAGAGGGGTGCCTGAGGCCGTCCCCTATCCGCCAAACCAGTACTGCTGGCTCACGCGAGCTCCATCTCCATCTGGTGCTGCAGCGCGATGAGGAGCTTCTCTCTGAACATGTCGATGGAGGTGTACTGTGGAACTGTGATGAGCGAGCCGCACGCCTGCGCACGCGGCAGGTGGTCGACGCTCTCGTTGTTCTCGGCCACTGTGATGGGGCGGATCAGCGGCAGCCGGCGTTGGCCGGATGCAAAGCAGACGAGCGACGCGCGCTGCTCCATGGAGAGCTGCTCCACGATCTGCCAGAAGTGCGCCTCCCGACTGCCGGTGAGCTGCACGCGGATGTACTTCTGCAGGTCAGGCAGCGTCAGGTTGCTCTCGCCGCACACCAGATTCTCCAAGTCGCGCCATGACAGGCACCGCACGACGCGGCGCGAGAGCGTGCTCCAGAGGCCGCTGCGGATGGCGCACAGCTGCTCGTCCATCGAGTGCACGAGGCAGCGCTCTGCGATGGTGCGGCGCTGCTGGGCGGCGACCTCGTCGTTGTCATCGCTGTCGAGCCACTCGACGCTCTCGGCGAAGCCCGGGATGAGCTCGTCCGCGACGCCGCTGAGCAGGAAGTTGTCGTCCTTCACCGTCGCCTCGACGACGCTGTCGACGTGGGTGTAGAAGTCCTTGATGGTGAGCTCGTCGTCGACGAGGAACTTCCAGAAGAAGGGCGAGAAGTCGATGTCGAGCGGCGTCTTGGCGCGTGCCGAGTGCCCCATGATCTTGCCGAAGAAGGTGAAGAGGTTCAGGTCGTAGGTCGAGTTCGCCTGGCTGTCCGGCACGAGCGAGATGCGCTGCGAGTTGTTCACGAAGACGAACAGCGGGTTGCGGTGGAAGTCGGAGTTCGGGTAGCACTTGTCGGGGTGCTGCATCATCTCGAAAGCCAGGAACGTCCACAGCTGCCGGTACGGGCCGCCCATGTCGACCGGCGTGTGTCCGGAGCCGCTGATGTGCAGGTTCACCTTGAAGAGCGGCGACACGGACCACTGCTCCTCCGCGAAGGAGCCGATCTGGCGGTAGAGCTGGGCGAGGATGGAGTGGTGCAGCGCGCTCTCCGTCGTGCGCGGCAGCCCCGAGTAGAGGTCCGTCACACGTACAAATATGGTGGACGTCGTGCTCGCCGCCTCGAGCGTGGCGACGTTCACCAGCAGGCGCTGGCGGAAGGAGCGGCGGACGAGCCCCTTCATGGACAGGAACGCCTGCGACAGCGTCCCCGTGACGGCGTCCTCGTCCAAGTCGACAAAGTTGTTCGCCGTGGCCATGCAGCTCTCCGTCACCGAGATGACCTGGGCGAACCGCTGCAGCACCGAGGGATGGTGCGACTGCAGCAGCGGGTAGGCGTGCAGGAAGAGCTTGTAGGGGTCCTCTGGCAGGTACGAGACCGACACCGTGTGGTTCTGCGCCGCCTGGTCGTCCAGGTAGTCCTCCGCGTCGGAGAGGAAGGACGCGAGCTGCGAGTAGAAGGCGTACGACTGCCGCTCCATCGCGCTGCGCAGGCTGCGGTTGTAGCCGTCCACGAGCGGGCGGGCGAAGCGGCCGGAGAGGTCGGTGTAGCCGTCCGGCGCGTACTCGAACTCGTTCGCGCGCAGCCGCACCTTCATGCCGCTGCACGTGCCGATGGAGGCAAAGGCGAAGAGCTGCGTGCTGCTCGAGAAGCCGATCGGAATCGAGATGAAGTGCCCGACCACGCCGTTGAGCGACCACGCCGCCGTCCGCTCCTCCATGTTCAGCAGACACCCCACCACGGCGCCCGGGATGCTCTCCGTCGGGATCTTGTACTCCTCCTTCCCCTCGCGAGTGTTGATGTCCGTTCCGTTGTAGGCGAAGCTGTTGCGGTCGCTGCCGACGTGCTGCCCCGGCACCTCGTTGTGCACAACCGTGCCCCAGCCGATCGCGTACGCGGAGGTGATGCGGTCGGGCAGCGTCACCTCGTAGTAGTAGTGCCCTGCGCCGCCCGTGCCGCACGTGCTTGTCACCTTCCCCACCTTCAGCTCCTGCCGCACGTAGTCGCCGAAGGTGCACGTCGTGTCCACCGGTGGACTCGTGGAGTCCAGCGCGAGGTGCAGCTCGTCCACGACGCGCGGCAGCGCCACCTCGGCCGTGACGGACCGCCAAAGGTCGATGAGGCAGTGCAGCGGCGCGACCGGGATGTTGCGCAGCTGCTCGTCCAGCGGGCTGCCCAGGGCAAGCAGCAGGTCCACGCCGGCCGCGACGTCCTTCTTTGTGTCCCCGTCCTCCGGCAGTGCCACCACCCACCGCTCGACGTAGGAGAACAGCGTCGAGAAGAGCTGCTGATAGATGCTGGTGTACTGCAGCCGCGTCTGCACAAAGGCGGTGATGCTGCGCAGCACCTCGTGGCGGTGGTAGCGGCCGCAGCGGTGCGCCGCCGTCACGACGCCGTGGAGGCAGTCCCACAGCAGGTGCTCGCGCACGTTGTTGATCGTGTCCGGGCGGAGGAGCAGGCTGTTCGTCGCAAGTCGCGCGAGCGAGACGGCGTCCCACGGCTTCACGCTCGGGTCAGTGATGCGCATGTTCACCTCACTCAGCATCACGCTCAGCTGGTGCGTGCCGACGGCCTTGCACACGAGGGTGTCGGCGAGCGGGTGGTTCGTGAAGAAGAAGATGTGGTCGAGGAAGTCGGCAGGCTTGCGCTCGATCTGGCTGCAGATGACAAGGTACAGGTGGCGGGCCAGGAGCACGACGAGCCGGTGCGTGGACTCGCGCATGTCGCGGTGCGGCTCGGGCGGGATGGTGGCGTCGAGGCAGTCGGGCAGCGGCTCCACCGCCCAGCGGTCCGACATGGACGAGACCATGGCGAAGCTGCGGCACGCGTTGAGGGCGAACGGCCCGCCCTTGCCCTGGTGGCATTGGAAGGTGCCCTTCAGCCGCAGCCCCTCCGCGTCGAGGAAGCCTACCATGCTGAAGAACACGTCCTGCCCCGCAGCGGCCGACGGGTCCTGCTCCGGCCCGGCGGCGCACTGGAGCACGCTCACGAGCTCCTCGTAGCTGCGCATCGGCGCACGGGCCCCGTCGACGCCGACGACGAGCTGCTCCAGCCGGCGCTGCAGATCACCGCTGTAGAGGCGCATGAAGAGGCGCACCGCACGCGCGTACCGCTTGTGCTCGTAGACGACGATGAGCCGCGTCTCCTCCGTCGTGCCCTGGGCGATGTCGGCGCGGCCGACACCGTACGGACCGAGCGAGACCGTGAGTGATTTGGCGGCGCGTGCGAAGGCGACCTCGCCGACCCACTCCTCCTGCAGCGGCACGCTCTCCGCGGCCCTGGCGGCGTTGCTCAGCCGCACCGTGTGCTCGTAGAGGCTGCACGGCAGCCCGTTGCGCCGCGTGTACCAGGCCCGCCCCCCGCTCTGCTTCAGCGGCACGCAGCTGCGGTACGACACCTTCGACACGGCCTCGTTGCGTGTGTTGCGCACCGTCAGCGCCTCGCCGCGCCGGAAGGTCACCTCGAACACGTCGTCGCCGCCATCGGCGGTGTGCACGATGGTGCCGTTGTGGAAGCGCCGCTTGCGGTCGTCGGTGCTCAGCGCTGGCACGAAGGGTGCGATGCGCCGCTTCTCCAACGCCCAGCGCCGCCGGTTCGCCGTGGCCGCGACGGACGCGCGGATCTCGTCGAGGAACTCGAGCGGCACGTCGTTCTCGATGCTGACGGTGGCCAGGCGCTTCGTCATGGCGAGCAGCCGATCCTGGTGGAGGGAGATGAGGTGGAAGAGGGACTCGTTCTCGCACAGGCACGAGAGCGTGAGCAGGAGGCGCGACATGACGAAGCCCTCCTCCACCGTGGCGCCCTCGTTGCGGTCGTGTCGGCAGAGGAACCACTCCTCCGAGACGGCGTTGCTCTCGTTCACGAGGTAGTGGTGCACCGGCACCGACACCACCTCCTCCGTCTCGAGGACCTGGACGCGGATGAGGCGGTTGTCGAAGCTCAGCCGGCGGCACTGGGCGAGGCGCTGCTCCCGCACGAGGTAGCCCAGCGTGCCCTTCTGGAAGAAGCCGCGGCACGGCGACAGCGGCAGGCGGCAGTTCTCGCGCGTCACGAACCACACACTCCCGTCGCGGCCGACCGTCTTGAGAATGTTGCCCGAGACATCTTCCACCGTCGTCGTCACTGTGCACGCGCGCTCTGGGAAGATGGACGCCGTCGTGCCCTTCTTGCCGAGAAGCACGAAGCAGCCGATGGGCTGGACGGCGTTCTCGCTGTCCTTGAGCGCCACCGACTTGGTCCCCACGATGACCCAGTCCCGCGAGATGGTGATGCGGCCGGCGACGGCGTCGTACTTGAGGGTGATGCGGGAGCCGCGCTTGAAGCCGTACGGGTCCCGGCTGCGGTTCTCGAGCGGCTGCCGCAGCGACGGGTCGCTGCAGTAGGTGGCGATGGTGGACACGTTCAGCAGGCACTTGTTCCGCAGCTTGTCGCGCGTCGCCTGCACCACCTCCTGCGCCGGGCCGAGCCCCACGAACACTGGCGAGTCGGGCGACAGGGGGCTGCCGTCGACGGTGTCGATCACGACCGTGAAGGACTCGGAGTCGTCCTGGCTCACCAGGCCCCATGCGCAGAGGGCGTTGTCCTCGACCGCCTCCGCGACGCAGTTCATCTTCGCCTCCAGCATGCGGCAGCCGCTGCTGCGCAGGTACATCGCAGAGGCGGCGGGGATCGTCACCTCCATGCCCCGCTCCACCGTCGCCGGCGTGGTGGTCGAGTAGGCGATCGGCGCGCCGTCCATCATGGTAAAGCTGTGGTTGGAGTGCACACACATCAGGAAGCAGTTGGAGCACAGCACGTAGTCGGCGCACTCGTTGCACTTGAACCAGCAGCCGGAGATCCGCGGGTCGGCGACGTAGGCGTTGCACCCGTCACACGGCTTCCGCTCATCCGCGGTGCAGAGGGCGTACTGCAGCTTCTGGCACGGCAGCCGGAGAGCGGGGGCGGTGCTGTTCGACGGCAGCAGCACCGCCACGGCGTCGGTGTTGAAGAGGTTGACGAAGGGGTACAGGGCGCCGTCGGCTGGGAGGTTGTCGAAGACGAGTCCGAGCGCGATCTCCTCCCCGTTCACCGGCGTGCGGAAGGCGTGCATCGTGCGCGCGGCGCGGTCGATTTGGAGGCGGATCGTGTCGCCGCTGACGATGATGCAGCGGGGCTCCGCCGCCACGGGGAAGGCGGCCTCCGGCCGCAGGTGCCGCAGCCGCCACGGCGAGTCGTCCATGTCGTGCAGCGCCCACACCTCGGCCGTGTGCATGTTGAGGTCCTTCCGCTTCCAGTGGAATGTGGACGTGCACACGCCGAAGTAGTACCCGCCGCCGAGGATCTGGCCCTGGTTGCCGCGGATGAGCTGACACCGGATGCTGATCTTGGCGCCGGTGGGGATGGCCGGCTCGGCGATCGCGATGTACGGCGTCGAGACGCCCTTCGCTCCCGTCGGCACCGTCGCCAGCCGCCCGCAGTAGTGCGACGGCAGCTGGAACCCGGGGTTCGAGAGCGCGGCGGAGAAGGTGAAGTCGTGCGGGATCTGCGGCGGGTGCGTGGCGGCGATGGACGGCAGGCGGCGCAGCACCGTGATGAAGCTGCCGACGCGCAGGCCGTGGAAGAGGAAGTCCCAGTGGTCCTTCTCCTCCAAGACGATCTTGCACCGCTCCTCCTGCTCCGTGCGACAGAGCGCCTCGACCGTGATGCGCGGCAGGACCATGCGCTCCGCCGCGGCGATCAGGTGGTCGATGCAGCGCGACAGCCCCGACAGCCGCGCCGTCGGCAGGGCCGTGTCGAAGGTGCAGGCCGTCCTGGGCCTGGCCGGCGTGCGCATGTTGTAGAGGTGCTCGTAATTTGTCTTCCCGCCGAGACTGAACTTGCAGCGCAGGTCGTTGAGCCGCGACACCGTCACCGCCACCTCAACGCCGGCGGAGCTGCGCAGCTGCAGCAGCCGCGGGTCCGGCACGCTGCGGAAGATGAGCAGCGTCACCTTCGGGTACTGCTGCACCGCGAGCTCGTTGCAGAGCCGCTGCGCGACGAGGTCCTGGAAGGGGTCGAGGGCCAGCATCGACCGCAGGACGTCGACCGAGGCGGCGCCGAGCAGCGTAGGCCCGGTGATGGGGGCCGTCATGGTACCGGCGCTGATGGCCGCCGCGGCATCGTCGTTGTAGAGCTGCACGAACGGGACGAGGTCGATGTCCTCCGGGATGTCGCTGAAGAGCGTCTTGAGGAACTCGCCCTCGCGGTAGAAGTCGATGCAGCGCTTATCGCGGTCCACGACGACGCGGATGACGTCGGCGTTGCCGAAGGTGCGCTGGAAGTTGTTAAGCTTCACGGTCGGGTTCGTCGCGTGCGGCAGCTGCGGCGACGTGTCCTGGATCGCCCAGACGATGGGTGGGTTGACCGCCTTCCAGCTCTGCGAGTTGCTCGTCGGCGTCAGCGGGCTGAGCCCCGCCACGGACACGCCGATGAAGTAGCCGCCCTTCAGCGAGTGCCCCTTGGACATGCTGCGCCGCGTCACCTTGACGGAGAAGGAGACCATCCCAGTGCGGGGCAGCACATTGCCCAGCACGATGCTGCGCTGCGCCTCCGGCAGCATGTGCGCGTGCTGCACATTCACAATGGCCATGGCGCCTGCGTCGCACTCACACCACATCGGCACGAACGGGATCGTGTCCTCGCTCTCGGTGGCGCCGTTGGCGTTCTCGAAGAGAGTCGCGACCAGGTTGCCGGCCGCCTTGCCGTCGGGCACCTCCTTCACATGCACAATGACGTCAGGCAGCAGTCCGATCGTGGCGATCTGAACCGAGTGCAGCGGCAGCAGCATCAGGATCGACACGGCGTCAAAGACCATGTTGCTGATGTGCTCGCTGAGGAGGATGCCGTGGGTGGCGATGTGGCGGATGGTCGAGATCAGCATCATGATGGAGTACTCGGCGACGCTGAGCGCCACGGCCTGCTGCACTCGCGTCGTCGCGCTGCTATTGGAGGAGCCGCCGACGCCGATGTTCATGAGCGATGAGGTGACGCTGTTCACGTGGCGGCACACCACGTCGCACGCCTGCGTCAGCGCGCCGCGGGCGCTGTGGCTCTTCGACTCCTGCACAGCGCACACGCGCGCCGTCAGGTAGTGCAGCACCATCTCCGCGGTGGAGGTGATGCGGTACCACGTGGGGCCCTTGGCGACCGTCAGGGCGGGGTGCAGCTGGCGGTAGTCGTACGCAAACGGCACCGCGCCGAAGTTCACCGCCACGCGCACCATGCTGCCATCATCGAAGGAGATGACGGGGTACAGCAGCGCGCTGTCGGCGTTGGCCGCTGCCGGGACGACGACGCGGCCCGCGAAGGAGAGGAAGCGGCCGTTGAGGGTGTAGAAGAGGAGCCGCGACGTCGCCACGATGCCGCAGCCCACCGTGTCGCCCTCCGTGAAGGGCGGCAGCTGCCCCTGCCCGCCGCCGTGCAGATCGCCGAGGCTGCTGTAGGACAGGAGCATGTCCTCGCCGCGGACGGTGAGCTCCGTGCGGGGCAGCTGCACGCCGATCTCGAATTTGCCTATGGGCGAGTTCACCTTCACCTCGTAGTAGTACACCCGCGGCACGCCCTCCTTCCAGCTCAGCTGCCACCCCTCATCCGCGCGCACCAGCACCGCCGCGCCGGAGCCCTTCTCCACGACGACGCCGAGCTGCGAGCGCGCCGTCTGGATCGCTGGGATGACGACGGAGAAGCCGTTCGGGAAGACGCGGCTGAGCGACGCGAAGTCCGCCGCGCCGAGCAGCTCCGTGCGCACCGCCTGCTCCTGGTCCACAGCCACATCCTCGGCGGGCCGAGACGTGTCGTGCCGCAGCCGCCACGGCGACGTCAGCGCCGCCAGCGCCGTTGGCGAGCCCATCTGACTCTCCAAGAACTTCAGGATGTCCCTGTCCGTCTCGAAGCTGCGCTTGAACTCCTCGCAGTCCGCCTCGTCCCACGGGAGACACAAAATGGCGTGGAACAGCATCAGCGCCCGCCCGTGGAGCGCCTCCTGCGTCAGGGCGGCGCGGTACCCAATCGCACTCGGCGCGCTCTTCATCACGGCGAAGAAGCTGTGCAGCGTTCCGTGGAAGGCGCGGCGCACCGCCGCCTCGGCGTCGAGGCCGGCGCCGCGCAGCACCTCCGTAAAGTGCTGGAGGCCGTCGGTGCACGTGAAGGACCACATCACGCGAAGCGCCGTGGTCAGGAAGTCCTCCGTGAGCCCCGCCGGGTTCACCTGCAGCAGCCGCGAGAGCAGCTGCAGCCCCTTCTCTATGTTCTGCGCCGCGTGCGCGCGGCTGATGAGGTCGTCCTGGATCGTCGGTGGCGATATGTTCTTGGACAGAAGCATGCGGACCTGCTCCAGTGAGTCGTTCTGCGACGACAGCTTCACGACGCTCCGCCGCGAGCTCGTCGACCCGCGCCGCTCCGACAGCGAGCGGGATCCGTTCAGCGAGTTCTCCAGTCGGATGGAGGTGCGGCGGCCGAGCGGCGGCACGGCGCCGTCGCCCTCGAAGAAGACGCACTCTGTCATCCACCGTGCCAGCGCCGTGAGGTAGGCGATCGTCTCCTCCTTGGACGCGCCCTGCAGCCTCGTGCCCCACTCCCCGCTGAACCAGCGCAGCTTCAGCTCGTCCTCCGCCTGCCCGCGCGTCAGTCCGCAGTGCAGCAGGATCGACAGCAACGCGCGAATGGCCGGCCGCATCGACGGCACGATGGACCCGCGCATCGCCTTGCAGACGTCGCTCACGAACTCCTTGCCCTCGTCTCGGTCCTCCAGCACACGCAGCGGGAAGTCGGTGAGGTTCTCGTGCGTCGCCCCGCGCACGTCGACGCCGTGTGCGGCCAACACACGCGTCGTCAGCCCGTAGCGGAACAGCGGGGCGATCACCACCTCCGACGACGACGACGATGGCGGCTTCTGCATCAGCACGGCGGCGGAGGCCAGCAGCAGCCGCAGTACCGCCTCGCGGACCACCGACACGAGGGAGACGTCGAGCACGAACTCGTACTGCGCGATCGCGGTGAAGCTGTTCTCGCCCCTGCCGTGGATGTGCAGCACGCCGCCGTCCAGCTTCTTGAAGGTGCTCGCCTCGTCCATCACCGCGTTGTCCGGGCCCCCGCTCTGCGCGTCCGACTGCATGACGAAGACGGGGGGACTGCTCGCCTCCTTGAGGAGCGACACGCTCCGCGCGGTGGAGAAGTCGAGGCAGAGGCGCCAGATGCCGGTGTCCTCCTTGTTCGGCACGTACATGTCGTACGCCTCGTGGGTGGAGAAGGCGACGGTCTGCCGCGGTGGGGTGGGCACGGCCCGCAGACGGCCGCACAGCTCCAGCAGGCGCTCCTGCGTCCCGACCGACACCGCCGCCGGGCACGCGTTCGCGACGGCTACGAACAGCGGCAGCACGCCGGTGAGGAGGACCGAGTTGGGCTGCTCATCCACGCGGGCGGCGGTGAAGGGCGCCTTGCAGCTGCAGAGGTGATCCACGAAGAGCTCCAGCAGCTCGCTGACGTGCCGCAGCGCCTTGCGCTCGGCGTGGGCGTTGAGCGTCGTCATGACGGCGAGCACGAAGGACGTCATGAGGTGCGTCGCGGGCGTCGGCTCGCCGGCGTCGCAGTCGGCCTCCCGCTCGCACTGGCGCAGGAGGTTCTTGGCGGCGGAGACGATGTCCTCGGGGCGGTGCTGGACGATGTGGCGGATGACGGTGTAGACGCGCTCCTGCGAGAAGTAGCTCCACTGCAGATCGGAGCGCTCGCCCGCGTCCATGTGCAGCAGCATCTCTGCCTGGTCCTCCACCGTGAGCGACCACGCGGTCGCCACTTGGTAGAGCTTGAAGGTCACCTCGAGAAACGTCTTCTCCGTGAAGAGCTCCATGATCGCACTGCACGACGTCTTCAGCGACGCCGCGACGTCGGAGACGCGCGAGTCGTTGAGCGTGGCGAGGCGCCGGAAGTGCACCAGCGCGAGCGCCATGAACGCGAGCACCTTCAGCGGCGGCGTGTGCGGCGTCACCTGCCGCAGCGCCATGGCGAGCGAGCGCAGCGTGGTGAACGACAGCGGCGAGTTCTCCGGAAGAATGCGCTCCAGCTCGTAACTCTCCGTGTAGATGCAGCGGTGCAGCTGCTGCAGCAGCCACGGCGCCGACCCCGCGGCCGGCGCCGCCGCAGCCGGCGCGCACAGCTGCAGCTCCCGCTCCATGCGCCGCCGGGTGAAGAGACGCACGGAGCTGAAGGTGGAGAACCGCTGTTGGTAGACGAGCAGCTCAGACTCGTCGCTAAGGATGGCGTACGCGTTCTCGCTGCACGCGCGTGGGCATTGGTACACGCGGACGATGCGGTTGCTCTCGCGGTCGACCTCCGCCACGAGATCGTCCGAGCCCTTCTCCACCGGCGGCAGCATCAGAAAGAGGCGGTACGCGCTCTTCAGCACCCGCCCCGACAAGAACACGTCCGCGTCCAGCGGCACGGCAGACAGACTTGTGGCGACGACCGGCACCACCACGGAGGTGTCCCACGTGAAGGACTTGGTGCTGAGCGACACGCACTGTCGCCCCACCGTCTCCTTCAGCCACGCCCCGGTGCCCTCGTCCATCGGCAGCACAAACAGCGGCGTCACGGAGCTGTCGACGACGCGCTCGCGAAAGAAGGTGCGCACCGTCGCGGGTCCGTTCGCCCCACTCCACAGCGCCATCGAGCCGAAGTGACCGGCGCAGCGCAGGCATTCCACCGCCTTGATCTTCATCGTCTGCGACTGCGTGTAGTGCGGGCCGGCGAGCTCCACGATGGCAGAGTTGACGCTCACCGCCCACACGCCCCTGCTCCACTGTGCGTGGAGGAAGTACCACTGGCTGGTGAAGGGCAGCACACCCTGGCACACGGTCGTGCCCTGGCGCAGCCGCAGTAGGTGCCCGCTCAGCTCGATCGAGAGCGCCTCGCCCGTGTCGGGGATGATGCGGACAAGCGTGCCGGCGCAGTCGCCGTAGGCGTGTGTGCACAGGGAGAAGCAGTCCACCGACTCCGGCACGGGGCAGCCGAAGGAGGCGGCGCACAGCTTCTCGCTCGACTCCAGCAAGTGCAGCGATGCCGTGAAGCCGGATGGCAGGAGTGGCGATGGCGTCGTCTCGAGCACCCCGTTGCGGTAGTCCGTCACGAGCGACACGCCGTCGGTGGTGCGGTCCTCCTGGCTGGCGAGGTCCGCCGTGAGGACGGCGTGGCGGAGGCCGCTCGAGTCGGTGCAGATGAGGTGGGTCGAGTCCTCCGAGAAGGTCGCGCTCCAGCAGCCAGACACCACCTCCGGCAGCTCCCGCTCCGCGTAGAGGGAGCCGGTGGACATGTTCAGCATCGTGACGCGGTGCACACCGACGGTGGCGAGGTACTGCTGGTTGGGGCTCACGCAGAAGCGCTGCACCCCCATGCCCTCGCCGAGCAGCATCTTCATCTTGATCGGCTCGTCCTGGAAGCAGTCGATCGGGGACGTGATGGGGCACATGTCCGCGACGTGCAGCGAGAAGGCCCGCACAATCTCGCTTGCGTGAGGAACCGCTACCGGCATGATGCTGGAGGATGTGACGGTGAGGTGCTCAAGGATATCCGTGTAGCGCAGCACCTCGTCCAGCTGATGTCGGCGGCCCACAAGGAGGCCCGCAATGGCACAGCGCTCCATCACCGCCGCCGATGGCGGCGTTGCCTCCTTCACGGCAACGTCCAGCTGCGTCAGGAGCGCATCCACGACGGACGGCGCGACGGCGCGAGAGAGGTTGGCGTCGGAGAGGAGGCGCTGGTAGAGGAGCTGCAGGGAGCACAGGTGCGCCTGGGCCCCGTTCAGAAGGTTCACGGACATCATGAGCGCGTCGGACTGGAGCTGCGAGCCGAAGGTGGAGGAGTACACGAAGAGATCACCCATCGAGCTCTCCGCGGCGCACGGCGCCGGCGCGTGGCATCTCTCCGTGTTGGGCAGCACAGTGCTCTGGTTCACCTCCTCCGATGTCGTCCGGAGTGTCTCCTGTGCATCGAGGATGACCTGCTCGTAGATGAGAAACGGCGTCGGCGTCGCAGCGACGCTGTTGTATGCGTTCGCGAGGCTGCGCACGTGCCGCACAACGAGCTGCGGGTCGATCGGGGCATCGCCATCGAAGTCGGGTGGGGCGGTGGGGAGGGCGAAGTTCTGCTTCGGGTCTGGCTGGTGCTTCTTGCGAAACATGCGATAGCCGGCGGCGTAGAGATGGGAGAGGGAGACGGTGTCCAACTCCATCGTCGTCCTGTTCTCGCCGCTGGGGTCCTGTATGTACATCGTCCCCTTCTGATAGTCCGCGCACTCCACATAGTGCGCCTCATAAGTGGTGGACCGCGCCGGCACCGTGTCCGTCGCGCTCACCGTCGTGGCCGCTCCGCCCAGCAGCGTGATCGGCGGCGGCGGCGGCGTGCTGCGCAGGCCCGGCAAGGGCCCCAGCCAGTTGTCGATCCCAGCGAAGCTCATCCCGTCGCTACTCTCTCACTCGAGACGCTTCTCCACGAATCTCCCCTGTCCCGCCTCTGCGAGACTCCAAATCAAAACAACGAAAAAACAAAAGAACAACACGAAGAAGAGAAACAGCGACGCGTTGCTGCCACAGAGCACAAACACGGTGTGATGGGGAAGAGAGAGAGAGAGAAGATGGCTATGAGAGGTGCGACACAGCTGCGCAACTGTACATCCACAAAGAGAAACGCAAAGAGGACACAACACACACACACACACACAAAGAAGAAGAAGAGGGAGGCCAGGCAAGAACAACGGCAACGACGTTTGGGGGAGGGGAGGAGGAGGGGGAGGGGGGGTGAGAGACAGAGAGAGAGAGAGACGGGACGGATCAGCACAGCACACACACCGACGACAAACAAGAAGGGAAATGAATAAGGAAACGCGATCCTTGACACGAGAAGAAGAGGAGGAGAGGGGGGGAGGGGGTCGCACCGCCCTTCAGATACACAAGAGGCGCCACAGACACACACACACACACACACACACACACACACGCAGCCCACGACCGTGTCCGGGAGACCCCTCTATCTATGCTGCCTGCACGCTCCTGTCTCTGCGTGTAACGACACAAAGTCAAAGAGAGGAAGAGGAGGGGAGGACACTGGCGGAGAGACGTCTTTGGCGCCAACACGAGAGAAGGAAGCAACACAAACACACAAAAGGAGAAGACAGACGCAGTGAAGACGTCAAGTTGACTCACACGAGGACAAGGGAAGAGAGGCGCGGGCAACGTCGAAGCGCGGCTGCGGAGTCGCTGTCAGCGCGCCGTCGTATCGTTTAGCTCGCACCACACGTTCCCTCCGTGCGTGCACCAATGCGCGCCGATGTGACCTCCTCCTCTTCGTCTTCCGTAGCGGTGCTGGTGGTGGCGTTGGGAGAGGGAGGCGGAGACAAACGAAAAACAAAAAAAAAGAGAGAGAGCACGTTGACAGCGGTTACAGCGACACAACGGCGTCAGCTCCACTCGGCCGCGCAGAGCTGCAAAAGAGGGTGCAAGGAGCGCACTCTGGCGCGCACGAGAGCACCGCCGATGCGACGACGGACGGCGAGCGGTACCCAACGTGCGTGTGTACAAGTGTGTGCGAGTGTGTGTGTGTGTGTGTGTGTGGAAGGCGCCAGGAGAGGGGGAGGAAAGAGAGAGAGAGACAAGCGACGTAGGAGGGAGCGAGAGAGGCGGACAAAGAAAGAAGGAGAGAGAGACTTGTATCTGTCCTGCCCGGTGGTGGTGGTGGAAGCGGGAGAGAGGGAGGAGAGGGGAGGAGCAGGATAGGAAGAGTGCAGGGAAATGGATGACCCCACTACGCACCAGACACTGTGGCGGTGCGCTTGTGTATGTGTACGTGTGTGTATGTGTACGTGTGTGTGTGTATGTGTGTATGTGTGTATGTGTGTGTGCCCAACGTATGTATAGGTGGAAAGACGGCGGGAGGGAGAGAGGGCACCGCGTGCGTTCACCCGCGCCTCCTTCTTGTGACGCTGCGGATAGATAGAGGGCGAAGGAGAAGTGCGCTTCACTGAGACACAACGTCTGCCACAGATACACTCGACACAGACGCGCCACACCTTGAACAGCAAAAGCACGACGGACCACGGAGGGGCGGGAAGAAGAAGAAGAAGTGCACTTCACACACACAGGCCAAAAGAGCACGCAAAAACAGAAACAAGGTGATGGACGCCAAAGAGAAGCACACACACACACACACACTCACAGACAGACACACACGCTCGCCGAGACTTGCACAGCGGTCAACACAGAGGGGGAGGGAAAGAGAGAGAAAGGTAGTCCGGCAGCAAAACAAAAAGCTAAATGGAGAAGGAGATCGCGCTGGCAGAACAGAGAGAGGGGGCAGTGGTCGAGCCCACGTCACGTTGGTGTCAACCGCGCGCTGCGCACTCCGTCCGTGCAACGACGCCGTGCGCAGTCCGCGAAAAGAAGGTAGGTGGTGTGAGAGAGAGAGAGAGGATACGCTCCCCACCTGGTGGTACGAGCCGCTGTCTACGCCAACAGGTATCTGAAGGAGCACCACGGCGCCACCGACACGTGTGACCTCACTGCGAGCACGCGGCTGCCCACCCGCACACAAAGAGAGACACACAGACAGACACGGGCGGAGTCACGTCCACTCACTGGCGGGTGAGAGAGAGGGAGAGAGGGAGAGAGGGAAAGAGGGAGGGGGGAAGAGAGGCTCGACGGAGGTCAGAGCGTGCAGGAGAGCAGTCGTGATCGAGACCGGTTCAGCGGCGCGTATGCGCGACTCGATGAGGCGGGGGAGAAACAACTCTACCGCACTTCTGTGTGTACACGGCCAGCAGGAAAGGGTGGCGAGTTGGTGGTGCCGCACGCGCGCGTGTGTGTGAAAGCGGTGCGCGGCACAAAGCGCAATAGGGAGAGAGAGAGAGAAGGGCAGATGTGGGCCGGGGGGAGGGGGGCGTGAAGAGGCAACGGCACGCGTCGCGGCGGCGGCGGCGTTAGAGGACGGGGAGCGCAGAACATTGTAGCACTCGCCCACAGACACTCAGGAGCGATGTCGTCCATCGTTGGCGTTGGTGTGCCACCATTGTCGAGGTCTGCAGCGGTGCACCTCCCATGCCATATATTCATTCGTATGTGTGTGTGTGTGTGTGTTCAGCGCTGTGGTGGTAGCTCACCGCTTCTCTTTGGCGAATCCCACCCGCCACTCGTCCACGATATCGTGGAAGGGAGAGGCAGAGGGAGGGCGGGGGGAGTTTGACAGCGGTGGAGACACACGCGCTGCGGTGGCGTCCTCGTCTCTGTCCGTAACGAGAGGAAGTAAAGAAGGAACAGAGGCGGGGACGCAAATGGAGGAGACAGACACATACACACACACACACACGCAGAGAGAGGAAGAAAGCGAGAGAGAGAGAGAGAAAGAGAAAGTATGATCATGTTGCATCCAACATGAAGACACAAAACACACAAACACACACGCACGCGTACATTTACACGTACACGTAGACCTACACGTGCGAAGAGACGTAGACGAGGCGCACGTGTACACAGAGACACGAAAGGAAAACACAAAAACAAAAAAATGAACAGCGCCGCGCGCAGACGCACTCGTGCAGGAGGTCGAGTGTTGTGAGGAGATAGAGTTCGAGCACGATGTGCGCGCACTTCCACTTCCTGCTGTTCAGCCGCGCATCCTCTCTGTCTCTTTCCGTTTGATGCGTAGACACTCACAAACACATCTGTGCATACACATCCGCCCTCTCTCGGAACTCTCCTTCAGCTCGCCGTTTTACGTCGACCGGATTCGAGTGTACGCGTACGTGTGTGTGTGTGTGTGTGTGTGTGTGTGTTTGTTCGCGCGCGTGCGCGAGACGTGCGCGATGTGGGTGCCACCGTACCGTGGATAAACATCAGCGTCATGTATCCTGCGGTTCCAACATGACGCGTCATGGAAGAGTCTCGCACGCACCGCTGCCACACAGCCTCCTCCTCCTCTGAGCAGGGACTCACGCACGCACAGACACACATCTTCGCACGGCCGACCGAGCGTGGCGGTCGCAGTGAAAAGAAGCAGTGTGCGCTTACTTGAGCTCTGCTGTGTCGAGATGCTTGGCTGTGGGTTGTAGGAGGTGAGGACTGCGTGGGGAGCAGCGAGTGTGTGTAGACGGTGTCACAGGTACGGCGGACGCACACGCGCACAAATGTGCACGCGCGCTGGGGTGAGGGAGGAAGGAAGGTTCCGCTCGCCACCACGGCGGCCCTACTCGGAGGTGGGGTTCGGGGGCTCCTTGCCGTGGCGGTCGAACGGCGAGCGTCAGGTACCACCTTTGCACGCGCTAGCGCCATCCTCCACCAATGGCGGCTGTGCCCCGTCCTTCGCGTTGGCGATGGCAGGGCCGTGGAACAGCTTGTAGATCCACTTGGCAATGTACACCACCACGTACACCACCACCCAACAGGTTACTCACACCATCTTCGAGTATTAGCCTCTCTCTGTCTCCCCCTTTCTGATGTCACGACACAGAGAGAGAGTGTGTGTGAAGGGAGCGAGAGTGTAAGAGAGAACGGGAAGAGACACGCACGGCAAAGATGCAGCCAGAATAGACTGTGAGACAGAGACAGAGACAGAGAGTAGCACATGAGCAGATGACGGCGTATGTGCATGTGCACGTGTGTGCGTGTGTGTGTGCACACATGCGCGTGGGGCGCAAAAAGAAAGAGAAGGAGAGACAGAGGGAGAAAGAGCAGCGGTGGGCGGGTCAGGAGGGGGCCGGTACGGCACAGCCATGCGCACACCGGCGCAGACCGCACTGCGATGAGGGGCGAAAGGTGACTCGCACTCTCCAGCACACACACGAGCTCGCTGCAGCCCCTGCACGTTCCACTTTTCTTTTTCGTTTCTTTTTTTTTTTTTTGGACGTCAGTTGTGCTGTCCCCGAGACGTGCTGCGGGCACGTGTATGTGAGGGGAGAGGTCCGCGACAAGCGCCACGGATGGAACATCGAGTCCCGCCTCGTGCAGGACGTGCTGCGTGGGTGGAGGGCGGAAGAGATCACAGGGACGAGGTGGACAGGGGGGGGGGGGAAGGCACGGCTCGACACTACAGCTCGTGGTACACGAAGCCGTCGTCCACACCGACGAGGTCGCGCAGGGCCGTGGCGCGCGTGGCGGGCCCCGCACTGCCCCTCCACTCGCTCTTGATGGCGGCGTAGCTGCGCACAGGCCGCACCTCCACCACGTCCTCGTCCTCGTCGCCGCCAGCGGCGGTCGTCGACGCGTCATCGCCGGCGTTGCCCGTCGCGGAGCGCCGTCGCTTGCGGCACGCCTGCTGGAACTCGATCTCCCAACTGGAGACGACCTTCGACAGCAGGCCGAGCTGGTAGGGCAGCGAGTCGGTGGCGACGCCGCGGCCGGCCCCGCCGCCGCCGCCTGGAGGCCGCAGTACACTCGACTGGTTCAGCGTCTCACGCAAGGACTCCTGTTTGATGCTGGCGGCGTCGCCGACGCGGTCTCGCTTCACCTGCAGCTTTACGCTGGTGGAGCTGCCTGTGTCTGTCGAGAGCGCGACGGGGCAGTACTCCATCACGCGACAGGCGTAGCCTTGGTCGACGAGGAATGCGGTGCGGTGCGCTGCGTAGCTCATCTCGATCGTGTCCATACTGATGATCGAGTAGAACCACGCGTCGACCGTGCTGCCATTCGCGGCGCGGTCCTTCGGCCGCAAGATACGGCCGAGCCGCTGTGCCTCCTGCCGCCGACTGCCGCCGTGGCTGGACACCTGCACGACAACACTCGCGTTCGGCAGATTCACACTGACGTCGCCGACACGCGAGACGCAGATCACATTGATCTTCGACGTGCTCTGGAAGTCGGAGAAGATCATCAGGCGCTCCTTGTGCTGCGTGCTTCCGCAGATCACCGGCGCGTTGAGAAGCGCGCCGTACTCCTTCAGTAGCATAATGTGGTCGCAGAAGACAAGGATCTTCGCACCGGCGTCGAGGTGCTGCGAGACGAGCTGCCGCACACACATCATCTTGTTCGGGTTCGCTGCAGCCAACATCACGAGCACCGGTGCCCGACCCGTTGACATCGCCACCGTGGCCGAGGTCGAGGCCGCCTTGACGCTGCGGTCCATGTACTCCAGCCCGAACTCCTTCGTCATGGGCGTGTGTACCTCGACGCAGTGCACGTTGGCGAGGTAGCCTTGTGAGGCGAGCGTCTCCATCGATATGTCGTACAGCTTGGGTCCGACGAGGTGGAAGAGGTCGAGGATCTTGTGGTCCTCCCGCACGTACGTCGCGGTCAGACCCACGACGCCCTTCGCGTCGATGAAGCCGAGGCTCTCGCGAAAACTCTCCGCCGGCATCACGTGCACCTCATCCAACACGAGCAGCCCGTAGGACGCAAACAGCTTCTCCTTCGGGTTCTCCTTGCGCTTGCGCTGCACGTGCCCCGCCGCGTCGCGGTCCCCGCCAGGCGACGCGAGCGTCGCGTGCTGGCGCATCTTCGCCTTGTGCGCTGTGACGAGCATGCTGTACGTGGTGAGCACCACATCCGTGTCCTCCGTGATGGGGTCCTTCTGCTTGCCCGTCAGGCACGCGATGCGAGCGGCGCCGTTCTTGACTTGGTGGGGCCGTCCTCCGCCGTGTGCGTCGCCGTCCTCCACGGCCGGCGGCGCCTCGAGCGTCGCGTAGTCGAGAATCTGATTCTTCCACTGCTCGACGCTGACGCTGCCGGCGCACAGGACGAGCGTGGGCTTCTTCACCTTGCACATGAGCATGATGCCTAGCAGTGTCTTCCCAGCACCGCAGGGGAGGAGCAGGCAGCCGCTGCTGAGCGTGCCGTCGTGGACGGCGGCGTCCACCGCCTCGACCTGGTAGCGCCGCGGCCTCGTCTGCGTGCGGAGGGAGATGTGGGCGGTGCGCACGGACGTGTCCTTCTCGAAGTCGTACTGCTGCTGGATGGGCAGACCGAGCACGACGCAGCGGGCGGCAACCGCCTTCGACACGGCGCGGCTCTGCAGCAGAAAGGAGAAGTACGACGCCGCCTCGTCTGCCCAGACGCTGTCCTCGGAGAAGATGTGCAGCGGCGGCGCGGCCACCGAGGCGATCACGGGGTCGCTCAGCAGCATCCGCGCCGTCTCCTCGTCTTTGCACTGCACCACGGTGCGCTCCATGTCGATCACGATGCGGGCGCGGTGGTAGCGGCCCATGCAGGACTCGATGAAGCGCCGCACCTCGCCACGCCGCTCGCCGTCGTCCGCGAGCCCGTACGCGTACGTCTCCAGGAAGGTCGCGGCCTCGACCGCGCCGATGCCATTCGACACGGCGGCGCCGAGCGAGAAGGGCGTGAGGCGGTACTCGTGCACCAGCGATGGACGCGAGATCGCCTCGGCCAGTGCCGAGAGCGTGGGCCGGATCGACTCGTAGCTGGCGCGGAAGGACTCCGCGATGATAGTGATGAAGCCGTCGGACTGGATGCGGCTCTCGAGGAACAGGCACCGGTCGCCGGCCCGCCCCTCCCCGTCGAGGACGCTGGCCATGTCGGGGGCGGACAGAGAAGCTGAGATCGTGAGGAGCACAGAGAGAGAGGGAGAGGAAGGGGGAGTGGAGCAGCGCGCACTCGCAGAGGAGATGAACGTGGTACACACACACACACAGTGCCATGCGAGAGACTCGGACAGCGAGCCAGACGCGGATGCCGTGCACGAGCGATGACTCGATGGGGGGGGGAGCGAGAATCTTCTCTGCGCATTCGACACTGCAGCGGCGCCGCGCTCCGCCACCGCCGCCCCGAGCAGCACGGAGGAGGAGAGAGAGGGAGAAGAGCAAAGATGAGCCGTGCGCGTGCGTGTGTGTGTGTGTGTGTGTGTTTGTTGGAGGTGCAGGCGCTTCTCCTTTTCTCCTCAACAGAGCACATACATTGAGTAGCGGAAGTACGACACGACGGCACACCTCACGCACCGCCAGCCCATCATCGGTGTTGTCATCGCTGTCTCGACCTACACCCTCCCTTATCTACCTGACACACACACACACAGACATACACACGCACGCACGCACGCGCAGGCAGGCAGGCTGAGGCACACGTCATTGCTGAGTGGATCTGCATACCTTCTGCGGTGCTGGCGTCCTCGCACCCGCAACAAGATGGGCCGATCAACATGACGTAGCGCAACGACGACCATACTCGCCTCGAGTCCTCTTGTTGGTGCTGATGAAGATGGTTGAGCGAGATGCTGAGAAGAAGGAGAGATGCATGTGCACACGTGAAAGACCGAGAAGGTGCAGCAGCCACACACACACACACACACAGGGAGGGGGAGGGCACTTCGATGATAGCTAGTCAGCCTTGCCCAACACGCGGCGCTGGAGGTGAGCTGCGGACGTCTGGACGAAGCGCGAGAGGAGCCCCGCCACGGTGTACACACCGCCGATGATGGCGCAGACGTATGTAAGAAAGTGAGTGAAGGAGACACGAGCGGACGAGTAGCGCACGGTGATGGGGGACAGCTGGTACTGGAAGACGAGGGCGGCCATCTGCAGGGGCGGCACGAGGCTGCTGCTGGAGGTGCCGGTGAACTGGTACGTGTGCGAGGTGGAGAAGCTGCCTTCGTAGATGGTGGGGACGATGTCGAGGAAGTACTGGTAGACCATGGGCACGCTGTTGCGGTGCTCCTTGCCGTCCAGCGGGTGCAGCTGCGCCTGCTTTGCCAGCTTCTTTACATCGGTGGAGCCGAAGGAGAGGTGGTGGATCACGTGTTCCACGTTGATGCCGTTCGGGAAGTACTTGGCCACCACATCTTGTCGGCCGTGTCCGGAGACGTGGAAGTTGCCGGGGACCTTCGCGACGTGGATGTAGCCGGTCAGCCGACACCCCTCCGCCACGCTGACGACCTCGTCGAGGGAGCGGCCGTCGTTGATCGGCTGCCCCGCGGCGTCCAGGCGGGTGCGGGTGATGTGCTCCATGGAGTTGAACATGTGATTGTGCAGTACATCGAGAATGTCGAGCGTCAGCACGGCGCACGGCACCGATGGGAAGGACATGTCCAGCGACACCTTGATCGTGCTCGCGTCGTCAAGGTCGGGCATGATGACCATGTCCGACTGGATGCGTGGCGACACAAATGAGATCACCTCGCCGGCGAAGAGCAGCACCATCACCACGACGCACGCGATGGAGATGATGGCACCAACGGTGGTGGACTCGGTGAGGTCCTTCGGGATACGACGGAAGAAGTCGGCCCGGCGCCAGTTGCCTGCTGACCGCATCTTCGCGTAATACTTGTGCTGAGAAGGAGAGGGAGAGGGAGAGGAGATGTCACAGGCGGTGCAACTGAAGGCGATGCACACCTCCGTGACGAACCGCGCGGCTGCAGCAGGACACAGAGAGAGCGAGAGAGCAGCAGCAGCAGCAGCAGCAGCAGCAGCAGCGCTGCTGCACCACCACCGAACACGGAAGGCCGAGAATGCGAAAGAGAGAGGGTGTGCGTGGACGCGCGGGTGTGTGTGGTTGGAGGTGGGACAGAAGCAGCGGAGGGGAGAGGACGAGCTTCAGTACAGAGAGCCGCAGCGTGCGTGCGTGCGTGCAGCACAACACGCAGAGTCCAGCCCACGAGTACAGCCACAGCGCACTGAGCGACGGCGAAGCACACAACGAAGCCGAAAAAAAGAAAAAAGAGAATCGCTAACCTGCACAGGATAGGTGAGGAACGAGGAGGAGAAGGAGGGGGTGGAGTAGAGGATGTGGACTGGAAGTACAGCGCGTATGATGAGCGCGAGGCAGCGCAGACTGCAGCTTACGGAGGTGATGATCGCCACATGGAAGAGAGAGAGAGGGAGGGAGAGAGGGGGAGAGAGCGTTCATGCATGTGCGTGTGTGTGTGTGGGAGGTCCGCAAAACGCCGAGTCACCGATGTCGCGGTGCCGCTACCTCCACGAACACGAGCGTGCGCGCAGAGGCGCTGCAGCAGCAGCAGACGCAGGCGACGGGAGGAGAGAGACGATGGAGGAGAGCAGTCGTCCACGGGCACTCGACGCACGCGCTCGCAGGGCAACACATGCACTCGTGTGCCCTCCATCCCTCCCTCCCTTCTTTTGATTCTGTGTCGTGTGTGTCGTGTGTGTGTGGGGGGGCGTCACGGTTGAAATGAAACGTAAAAAGGCGAGAAATGAAAGAGAAACAAAAGTACGTCACGTCGTGCGGCACAGAAGAGGGACGATGGAGACGACCGACGCACACACACACACACGGCGGCGGCGGCGGCATCGACTGTGGGGCAGCGAGGGAGGCGGCCGTGAGCGTGGCGCGTCGTGCCGCTCCCCTCCCACGCGCCGTCCATGGCAGCCCTCGCCTACTCCTCCGGGTGCCACGCACCCTTCACGGCCTTGCCACCGCGAATGCGGCCCGTGCGGCGGGCGGCGATCAGGCCGACCTTCTGGCCCGGCGGCGAGTGGCGCGACACCGTCGACGGGTGGCCGATGTGCTGATGGTTACCACCACCGTGCGGGTGCTCCACCGGGTTGCGCGCCACACCACGCACCTTGGGCCAGCAGTTGCGCTTGCCGCGGAAGCGGTAGAAGGAGTTACCGGCCTTCAGCACGGGCTTCTCGATGCGGCCGCCGCCGCTGATGATGCCGATCATCGCGCGGCTCGTGCTCGGCACGGACTTCTTCTGCCCGCTCGGCAGCTTCAGGCGCGTGCGGCCCGTCTCGTGGTTGTGCGAGATGATGATGCAGTAGTCGCCCGACGCGCGCGCAAGCGTGCCGCGGTCACCCGGCTTCGCCTCCACGTTGCACACGATGCAGCCCTCCGTGATCTGGCCCAGCGGCAGCACGTTGCCGATCGCCAGCGGCGCCTTCTGGCCGCAGAACACGGACTGGCCCGTGAACAGGCCCTCCGGCGCCACCATCAGCTCCTTCACGCGGCGGAACTTGTACGGGTGGCGGAACTCCACACGCGCCAGCGGCGCACCGCGGCCCGGCTCGTGCACGATCGCCTTCACCACACCGCGCATGTAGCCGTGGCGCTCGGCGTAGTCGAGGATGCGCAGCTTCGCGGGGCCGAGGCGCTTGTGGCCGTGCACCTGGTACACGGAGCCGTTGCCCTTACGGCAGGTCAGCACAGTCTTACCCATGGTTGCGTGGACGCTGTTCGCTCGTACACTGAGAGGCGAGTCACCGTGGCGTGCCGCGGCGATGTGCACGAGTGGGAGTGCACAGGAATGTGTGTGTGTGTGTGTGTGTGTGTGTGTGAGAGTGAGAGAGCAGGAGGGAGACGGAGGAGCGAGTCGAGAGGAGAGCACAGAGAGCGACGCGGCGCGGGTACGTGGCACGGTGTGTAGGAGAGGCAAGGTGGCATGTGTGCATCCTTGTTGCCCTCTCCCCCGCCCACCCGACCCTACGATCGAGAGCGCACGACGATCGCGGAGGAGCGGAGTGTCAAAGAGCAGTGAGACAACATGAAAGCAACTCACACGCTGTGGGGGACGAGAGGAGAGCGGGAAGGGCTGCGCCAACACGCAGCACACCACCCCGCGCAGTGGCGAGACTCGCCAGATGTGTGGGGTGGAAGTTCGAAGTAGACTACAATACACAACAGAGCTGCGAGCCTTGACACACACACACACACACATACACGTACATTCACACGCCAAGAACAGCGACGATGACGACAAAGGCCGGTGCGATGGCCACCGGAAGCGGGGCGAGGAAGCGAGAGAGGAAGAGAGGGAGGCAGGACACCCAAGACGATGGAGGAGTGAGACAAAGGGAGAGAGAGATACACACAGGCAGACAGACATGTGCAGCGGAGCAGTTGTACACATACACACCACACAGACAGAAGAGGGGAGAGAGAAACCAAACAAAGATGATGAAAGAGAATGACAAAGGCCCCCCCCCCTGTCGCCACAGGTCGACACCCCCGACGGAGGACAGCGCACACATTACCAACGACCAAAGAGAGAGTGGCAGTGGGGAGTGGGGACGTGGCGGTGGTCAGGTCCAACAACGTCCCCCTCGTCCCTGTGCTATCGTCTCTCGTGCCAGGGCCCGCGTCTGCGGTGCACCTGCGCTGCGCAGTCGATGTGGAGTCGAGGGATACACGCCCAACCCTTTCCCCTCTCGTCGTCGCCGTGGCCGTCACCAGCGGCGAGCAGGAGGACGAGCCCTAATGTCCCTCTCACAGAAGCTGGCGTGCCAGGCACCACGCGCCGCTGCCACGCTGCGTGAGAGGGACAGGCGAGAAGCGACACCGCACGGCCTCTACTGGCTGTGTGGAGGAGCAGACGACTGCGAGCCCTCCACGTGCGCAGCACCGGTGGCCGCCACCAGCGGGTTCGGCACGTGGCCCTGGCGCACATCGCTGTCGTGCGGCGGCGGGGTCGTCGGCACCTCCGCCGCCGCCGCCGCCGTCGCCGCTGGACAGTCGGACGGGGACGACTCCTCCTTCTTCTGGCGAGTGACGCTGATGAGGGGGAACACCACAATCGCGTTGACCACCGCGAGCTCCTCGGCAAAGATGCGGTAGTCCTCGGGGGTGTGCAGGTAGAAGCCCAACACCATGCACGGGTCGAAGCGGCGCGCGATGAGGTCCCCACGGGCGCCGCCGAGGTGGCCAGCCGTCTTCTCAGACTTGTAGGCGCTCTGGACGAAGTGCGGGTCGAGGAAGAAGACGTTGCGGCCCTGATGGCCGAACATGTAGAAGGACGCCTCCTTGTAGCCGCCGGCAGCGCCGCAGCACGCCGTCATGTCCAGTATCTTGAGCAGCATCGTCTCGTACTTGTCCGACATGGGAGTGATGCCGAGCACTACAGGGATGACGAGGAGAACGCGCTGACCAGCCGCGAGCTTCGCCAGCACCGCCGGCTCATCGATGTTGCGGTCCTCGCAGGAGAAGGTGTACGGCACATCGCCGCCGTCGGCGTGGTACGCGGCGAGAGCGGCCGCCATCGCCGTGCCCGCTTCGGTGGGGGCGAGCATGCTGGCGTACTTGACATTGTTCTTGTGCGCCTCCGCCTCCACCCGGTGTATGCCGAGCGGGGCGGTGGGGACGTCCATGAAGAGCCGCGACACGGTCGCCTTCAAGGCGACATTCCCCTCCTCCGGGAGCACGTACGCACCGTCGCTGTGGTAGCGCAGAAGTGCGGCGCCGATGAGCATTTGTGTGGTGCGCACGAGGCAGCCCCACCGCGTGTCCGTCGTGCACCCGTTCGGCAGCGGGGAGAAGCAGTTCCGGTAGGAGAAGTAGAGCAGCTTCTTCGTGGAGGCCCGCACGAAGGCGGTCGTGCCATCGCCGCAGTGCGCGCCGGAGCCGACCACCACGGCCGGTGTGTTGTTCTTCAGCGATCGATTTGGAGTGCGGAAGAATACGCCGGGGTTGAACCACCACTTCAACACGCTGCCCGAGTCGCAGCACGGCGTGTCCTCCGCCAGCTTCGCGGTGCCCGCCATGCCGGAGACTGTGCGTGAGGAACGATGGTGAGGAAAGACGAGAGAGCGCAGCAGTGGATCAAGCGAGTGCCTGCGCGTGTGTCTGCGCGTGTGTGTGTGTGTGTGCACGTTGTGAACTGGGCAGAAACGGAGAGAGAGAGAGAGAGCGTCAGGGCCGCAGGGAGCAGGTGTGTGTGGCGAGCAGAGAGCGGGTGGGGCACCCGCAGGGTGGCGCCATCACACGCCGTGTGCCTAAACTCCAGAGTGGATCCATGCACCGGCACGATGGATCACGACAGCAGCGAGAGAGAGAGAGAGCGTGAGAGTGTCCAGCACACGAGGTGAGAGGGCGGCGTGGCGGGCAGCCGTCTCGCCCGCACCTCGACGCGCTCGTCTGTCCAGACGCACGGTGCACGACCGCGGCGATGTTGCCGTGAAAGACGCGGCGCTGCGTCAACGTGTGTCCGTGTTCACCGTGGCGTTTGTCTTCAAGAAAATACAGTAAGCTGTGTGTGTGTGCGTGTGTGCCCTCCTGCACAACATTTCAATTGTGAGTAGGTGCTTGTTTTTGTGTGTGTGTGTGTGTCTGTCTGTCTGTCTGTCTGTGTGGCCAGCGACGCTGGTCAAGTCTCGGGCGAGATGAACAATGCGAGGCGCGCGTGTTGAGCGTATGCGGCTGAATCGATGGCGCGGATGAGCGTGGCGGCAGCTGCGTCCTGCATGAACAGAGTCGCACCTGTAAACCACAGAAGGCGTCTCCAGCGCCGTGTCTGTCGCACACTCGCGTCCGCGGTACACCACCACCACCACCACCACCACCTCCACCCACCTGACACGTGTTGCCAGGACTTAGAGGTCGAGTGCCGCCAACACAACACCACCCAGGTGGTCGCCGATGACGTAGCGGTTGCTCTCGAGGCGATCAGCGCAATTCACTGTCGCCAGCCGGCAGCCGTCGACGTCGCGGTGCGCCAGCGCCGCCACCGCCGCGGGCCCGACCTCCTCCTCCTCCTCCTCTCCATCGCTGCCGCCTGCCATGAAGGCGCCGACAGCCCACCCCGACACGTCCCCGCAGAGAGACACCGTGAGCAGCACCTCCGGCGTCACCCAGTCCACGTAGCACAACCCGTTCACAGCATGACCGGGCGACGCCATCGCCTCCTCCAGTCCAGTGGAGGCCGCGTCGTAGACGGAGTACATGCCGTCCGCCCGGCCCACCGCCACCCGAGCCCCGCAGACGGCGGTGCAGTTCACCAGCGGCGGGTTCACCATCTGCGCATCGCCGCGTCGCGGCGGCTCGCACGCGACGGAGAAGGAGGTGCGCGTCGAGTGAGCACCGTCCGCCGCGCTGTAGAGGGCGCCGGCGCCGTCCATCCCGACGGCGAGCAGCAGCCGTGCCGCGCCGACGTCCACGCAGTGCAGCCCGCTGCAGTAGTTGGAGAGGGATCCGAACCGGCCCGTGGCGGGCAGCGTGGCAGACGCGGTCCCGAACACGTACGGCTCGACGTGGTTGACTCGTGTGCCTCTCCCCACATCGTACGCGAACATGGCACCCTCCTCGTCGGCGATGAGAGTCGTCGTGCACCCCGCAGGCGGCGCGCCGCGCAGCTGGGCGACACACTCCGCATCGTGTGTGAGCTCTGACACGCACGAAATACACTTGCGAGTGTCGAAGAGCTGCACGGTGTTGCCGCACAGCGCCACGGCGGTGTGGCGGTCGTGCAGGTACAACAACTCGCTCGCGTCCGCCGCGGCCGCGCGGTTGGGATTGTGCAGCGTCATGTAGTTGCGCCGACGCGGCAGGCGCACATCCCAGAGCGTGAGACTTCCCTGGCTGGAGAGCGTCGCGAAGGACGTCGCTGATGCCGCGCTGCAGGCGGTGGAGACCACCCCGGCGGCCTCCCTCCCGAGGAGCTCCATAGGACCAGAACGACTGCCGTGGTCGGGGGCTGCAGCACCGGGGTGGGGGGAGCGGCCGGTGCAACGATGGCGCTGTCTCGGTGTGTGTGTGTGTGTGTGTGCTCCAGAGAGACTCGCGTGGAGTCCAACGGACGTGGCAGCGCAAGACGCTGCAGAGCCTCTTCTCTCGTTTTTCTTTTCTTTTCATGAGAGAGAGAGAGAGACAGTGCGGCGTGGCGAGAGTGTGGACATGTGGAGAGAAAGAGAAGGAGAGACGACACGAAGGGCAGCAGCTCGTGATGATGAGAGACAGGGAAGAGGAGAAGAGGAGAACCTACACTGACCGACACCGCGTCTGTGTGCGCATGTGTGTGCGTGTGTCGATGACGGTGTATCGGAGTGTCTCGCTGTCTTTGGTTGTTGTTGCTCGTTTTTTTGTTGTTTGTTGTGCAGTGACAACAGAGTCTCTCGCATCGTCCCACGTACATCTCACTTGTGTATCGGAGGCGCGGGCCACACGTTTGCGCTGCCAGACCATCGTGGCAGCATACATACATGTGCGTGTATTCGAGTACACACACACACACACACGCACTCACACACTCACACGTGCCGGCGCTCTTGGCGGGGAAGGTATGACAGCACAGGTGCAGAGGCACACCAGACACCCTCAGGGGGGGGTGAGCACCGAAGAACACATGGAAACGGGGGAGGGGGACTCCGCGACAGTCCCCACGCCGGTGAGGCGCGATGCGCACCGCGGCGCATCCGCTGTCAGTGGCGGTACAGTCTGCGGACACACACATCCACCAGTGCACCTCTGAACGCCTTCAGCGTTGGAGAAGCGAGAGAGAGAGAGAGACTCTACGACATGATAAAAGAACTATGGTGTGGCTGTGGCGCGGGTGCCGGACGTACACAGTCGGGGTGTGGAAGGGGAGGAGGGGGAGGAGCTGTTGGAGCGATGCGACTATCTACATCGCCCTCTGTGACTCCGTGAGATGCCGGTGAGGGCACGTGTACCTGTGGCGGCGGGGAGACAGCGACACAGTCGCCAAACACACAAACACACACACACACACACGCACACAAAAACAGCTGCTGACGGTGAGGTGCCTGTCGCACTTCTCCACTCCCGCAATGGACAGCACCGGAACACTCGCTGCTGATGGCGGAGCCTCTCCTTCCCCCCCCCCCTCCACACCTACTCCGCCACGTCACAGCAGCGGTGCACCAGAAGGAGAGAGAGACACACACACACGCACACGTACACACGTTCATGGTGGGACGACACCACCAGAGCCAGAGGGGGAGAGGAGAGGAGAGAAGAGGCGGGGCCGCCGTCTCGGTGCGTTTGGACACCCGATCGGTTGTCCAAACGCAGCGGCTTCACGCTGGATTGAAGCGGCGACGGACTCGAGTCCAGAAAGCAAAAAAAAAAACACACAAAACGTGAGAGAGAGAGAGAGAGAAGGACGCAGAGCGACAGAGTGATGGAGACAAGAAGAAGAAGGAGAATGAGGGGGGAGAGAACATCGAACCAGCACAGCACCGCTGTCATACACACACACATAGAGGGACACATACACACACACACATACACAGGGAGATACTAAAAGACAGGGGAAGGGGTGTTTGTGAGAGCTTTCGACGTCAAGCACGGCGGTAGAGAGGGAGACGGGGCGTTGCCGATGTGCACACGGCGATGGAGAGAAGAAGATTCCCTCTCCCCCCCCCCCCAACACACGCACACGCACACGTCTCCTTCGCAACACCGTCCGCCACGTCCACAATGAAAGATCAAGAAAGAGCGCCGAAGAGCAGAGGAAGTACGCGCAGACGACACATGACACACGGCACACACACACACAGACAGACAGAGACGCGGTGTGTGTGTGTGTGTGTGTGTGTGTGTGTGCGTGTCTGCGCGCAGCGGAGAGCTGACTGTTCGCGACAGAAGGTGCCGGTCCTGTACTGCTGGGCCGCACGCCGCCACCTCGTCTGTCTCTCTCTCTCTCTCACACACACGCGCACACTTCTCTGTTCTTCTGTGTAGCCAGCACGCTCAGCGCACCTTGAAGAGCATCTTCGCAGCGCTATCCGAATCGCCGTTCGTGCGGCGCAGCGCCATCTTGGCATCCTGCTTCGACGCGCCGAGCGCGATGAGCCGCTGCACCAGCGGATCCATTGTGTTGTAGTCCTTGTGCTTGCGGGCGTTGTTCTTCATCTTGCGACTGTCCACGCCGTAGAGCAGGCGGGCCGCGGTGCGCTGCACATCGCCGTTGTAGTGCGCGAGGACGAGGCGGCTGACGGCGGCGTCGAAGCCCATGGCGGACAGCGCCTGCACCTTGGCGTCGAAGTCGTCCTGGTGGCGGATGCCCTCGGTGCGCCGGAGGTCGTCCGACGCGGGGGCCTCACCGTCTGTGCCGACGACCTCGGCCAAGCGCTGGTACCGCACGCGCTGGCTCTGCTGGTCAATGAGCTTCTTCGTGATCGCCACCACCTCCGTCTCGCTGGCGCCGAGGCCCTTCATCTCGTCCGGCTGCAGCCGCGAGAGCGCCGAGACGGTCTTGATGTCGGCGCCGATGAAGTTGGCGATGACGCTGTGGCGCACCTTCGCCGCCGTGACCACGTCGACGAAGCCCGATGGCGCCTGCTTGTCCACGCGGTTCGCCTCTATGGCAAGGATCGCGCTGAGCGCGTCCTCGCGACTGTCCGCCTCCACTGCGATGTCCATCAGCGTCTCCATGTCCAAGTCGGGGAACACGTTGGACAGCTCCTCCACCCACTGCACCCGCTCCGCCGGCACGCCGTTCGCGGAGCCGGCCGCCTTCGCCTCCCGCGCCTCACGCAGCTTGCGGAGGGCCGCGAGCCGCTTCTGCTCCTCGATGCGCTTGCGCTCGCGGAACTCGGCGACCCAGCGGCGCAAGTGCGGCCGGCAGCGGTAGTGCAGCTGGGCACGGCGGCGCAGCACCAGTCGCTCGAGGGCCGACCACACCTCAGCGCGGAGGAACACCTTCGTCCTGCCCACCGCGTAGTTGGGCTCGGACCAGTGGTAGAGCCGCTGGTAGCGCTGGAGGAAGTCCTTGCTCGCGTCGCTGTAGCGCTCGCGCTTTGCGAGGGCGACGGTGGTGCGGGGCATGATGAGGTAGAAGTACTTGCAGAACTGCTCCAGCGGGCGGCGGACCGGGTAGCCCTGGCGCTTGAGCGCGATCGTCTGCAGCACGCCGGCGGACTCGAGCTGCGAGCCGACGAGGCGGTTGTCCAGGAAGTCGGGGCTCGCCTCCATGTTGGGCTTGATGCACCGCACGAACTGCGTCTCGGTGGACTCCAGCTCGGAGCGCAGGTCCCCCAGCTGGCGCTGGAAGCGGATGGCGACGGTCTGCTTGCGGCGTGCCTGACTCTTCTCTGTCGACAGCAGCGTCTTGACGAACGCGTCGGTGGACGCGGCTACGCACTCGTACATGTCCTCCTTCAGCGCATCGGTGTTCTTCTCGAGCCACCCCGGCGTGTCGTAGGTGACGAAGGAGGCGTAGTGGTTCACGCCGAACTGGTTCGGGACGGTGCTCTTGGGCTTCACGAAGTACGCGTTCTTGCCGGCCCACTGCTCCCACAGGTTCGTGGTGAAGCGGTCGGTGTTGCCGCCCTTGAAGTTGCACTCCTCGTCCAGCATGGAGAAGATCCCGGTGCGCTTCGTGTCGAACATGCTGACGCACTCGGAGTTGTCGGGGAACTCGATCTTGGGGACCTCGATGCCCTCCCGCCGGCACTCCTCCTCGTCGTTGATGAACGTGTACTTGTTGTAGTGGTTCTGCAGCGACTCGTTCGCGTAGTTGATGCAGATCTGCTCGAAGCTGTTGCGCGTGAAGTTCTCGAAGCCGAATATATCGAGCAGCCCGATGTACCTGCAGTTTGTGCAGTCCGTCTGCGGCTGAATCGCGGCGTTCACGAACTCCACGAGCCGATCGAACATGCCGACGTAGAGCCCCTTGCAGAAGGCGTTGCGCAGGCCCTCCGCCTCCGTCTTGGAGGCGAGGATCGTCACGAGCGACGTCTTGCTCTTCACGAGGAAGCACTCGCGCAGACTTGCCTCGTCGAGGGCCAGCAGGCGGCAGCCGGTCGTGAACGGCACCTCGTCGGCGATACGCGCCTTGTCGTTGTTGTCCGGCTCGAAGACGATCTCCATCAGGTGCAGGATGGCTGCCAGCACGCGGAACATGCAGCTCTCCGTCTCCAGCGGCACCCCGATCATGGAGAGCGCGCGGCGCACCGTCTGGAACTCGCGGGCGTCGTCGAGCGGGCGGCCGTCGACGCCGCGGCGTACGAACGTGTTGCCGTTGCTGAGGCACTTGTAGTCCTGCGCCGTCTTGAGCCCGCCGAGCTGCCGCTTCTCCTGTGCCGTGAGGCCGGCCAGCATCTCGTAGAAGATGTGGTAGTTGCGTTCGCCGGGGGACTGCGTGATGATGCGGCTCTTCTCCAGGAGGTAGGTGACGGTCTGGCCGCCCATCATCACACCAGAGACGGGGTCGAAGTAGAGCTTGATGTACTTGCCGAAGCGCGACGAGTTGTCGTTGCGGACGGTGCGTGCATTTCCAAACGACTCCATCACGGGATTGCTCCACGTCAGGTTCTCATCGATCTTGTCGGCGATGGTGCGCTGCGAGGTGTTCTGGCTGTGCATGTAGCTCAGCTGGCCGAGGTACGCGATGAGCATCTTGGCGTTCTCCGTCTTGCCAGAGCCCGACTCGCCTGAGATGACGACGGACTGGTTGCCCTGTCCCTGCATAAAGACGGCGTTGAACGCCTTGTGCGCCACCTGCCACACATGCGGCGGCAGCACGCGAGGGTCGGGCAGCGCCAGGTACCTCTTGCGCTCCTCCTCGCTGTTGAAGGGCATGAGGCGGAACGGGTTCACGGAGAGCACCATCTCCCCCATGAGAGAGTACTGGTGGTGCCTCTTCTCGAAGCGGTCCTTCACGCAGTGCAAGAGGGTGGCGACGTGCAGATCGCTCACGTGGAAGAGCTCCGCGTCCTCGGCGTCGTAACTCTCGGAGATGTAGCCGTGCACGCTCTCCGCCGCCACCGTCACGGCGGCGTGGGAGGTGTTGTCCTCGACCGTCACCTTGGCGCCATCGATCTGCTTGACCACGCCACGCAGCCACCCACTCTTGGAGTCGAAGTAGTACACTTCTTGATTCACAGACACGCGCTCCGGCATTGCGACTCGAGTGAGAGGGGCCGCTGAAGATGTGTGTGTCCGTCTGTCTGTTTGTTTGTGTGTGTGTGTTGCTGTGTTTCTGTGTGTCTACGAACAAAAAAAAAAAAAACCGAAGAAAGAGAGATGAAGAGAGGAGGTGGTGGTGGTGCTGGGAAATGGGGGAGTGAGGAAGAGATGCAGAGAAGGTGGGAGGAGAAGACGGGTGGATGGGCAGTGATGCGAGAGCGGTAGGGAAGGAGGGTGAGGGGTGGGGTGGGGGGGGTGGGGTGGGGGGGGGTGGGTGCTGGTGGAGTTGGTGGACGCACACAAACACACATACACACACACACACTGGAGACGAAGACGAGGAGCGCGAGAGTAAGAGAGAGAGAGAAAGTAAGTAAGAGAGACGCGGGAGCTGCATGGATGCCACAGTCGTGGAACCACGCCACACCTTCCATCACGAAGGACACCAGAGGGGAGGGGAGGGAGGGAGACGCCATCCCGGCGTGTGCAGCCGGTAGGCAGCGGCAGTCAGCCGCCCCTGCGCTCTCCCACCGCTCCCTCTCCTCGTCGCTGGTCGTGCTGCAGCAGGTTTTGGCGGAGGTGAAGCGACGAGCCTGAGAAACACCATCAAACGTCGTCGCCCATGCGAGAAAGCAACTGGGCACATGCACACGTAGCTCTGCATCTCTCCAGCTCCTTCACTCGTTTGCACACCGCAACAGACTCAATGCCTGCAACACCAGCGAGAGAGCTCTGACATGCAGACACGCACAAATACATACACACACACACACACAAGCCTACGTGCACAACAGCGGAGGCCACTTATCCATCGCAATTCTTAACACACACACACACACACACACACACATACACACACACACAGACACGCTGTCTCGAGCTGATCGAGGCCCAGGAGATGGACGAGGGGGGGGGAAGGGTAGGGCCAAGGCGTCGTGTGTGCATCGAGGGTGTGCACTCGGACGTGGTCCTCGATCACTTGACCCGCCGTTCCCTGGCCACCGCTGCCCTTCTCCTCCCTTCCCCCCTCTTGCAGTCATCACCACCGTCTCTCCGCGAGACACTGTGATGGCTCAAGGCGTCCAGTTGGACAAACGGTGCTGAACAGCCACAACTGCACGCGCTCCACATCTCCCGTCGTGTGATGGCGTCCGCTGCTTCTCCACCTCCACCCCCCCCCGCACCTCCGCATCACCGCCACATCAGTGGCGTGGCTGGCGTCACTTGCAGCACATATGACCCACACAGAGAGTAAGAGAGAGAGAGCTGTGCTTCTGTGTGTGTGTGTGTGTGTGTGTGTGTCAAAGAGAGCTGTGCGTCTGTGTACCGCAGCAGTAGAGATACATGAAACAGAGACACACACACAGACACACATACAGAGAGAGAGAGAGAGACGTGCGCGTTGGCGCGATGGGGGGGCATGGGAAACAGCACCGAGGAGGGCGGACAGAGGGGAGTGAGAGAGGCGTGCGCGGCGCCGGTTCACATGTCTGCGACTGCGCAATGAGAGCGGCAGAGAGAGCGGGCGGCGGAGGCGGGCGGAGGGTGGGTAGGGAATGTCATGGGACGGTGGCTGGCCGACAACACTCGCGTACGCACAGGCGCACATGCACACCTGCACTCACACTCGCTCGTCCGCTCCTCTGTGTGGCGCATCTCACACACAGCCTCGGTTCGTTTTGAAAAATGGAGTGGCGCGGCTGTGTGTGTGTGTGTGTGTGTGTGTGAATGTATGTGAGAGAGAGAGAAAGATGCGACGTGCTCGTGTGCGTGTTTTGCATCTGTGTCACCGCGAGTCGGTCCGAGGGTGGAGGTGCCGGAGACAAGCGAACCGCCCCACCTCACAGGCGCACACACAGGCTCGCATGCACACACGCACGCGCACAGATGCACGGTTGCTCTCCACAACGCCGCGGTCCAGCAGCAGTGAAACACACGGAGGGTGGAGGAGCGCGTCCTCGTGTTAGCAGAGGTGGAAGAAAGGTAAGCGGAGGAGAGGAGGGAGGGGCTCACCTATTGAGCGAGCGCACGTACTTGACGTGCTGCGCGTCCGACTCCTTGTCCTTGAGTGCGCGCTCCTCCATGACAGACACCCACTGCGGCAGCCGCATCACTTCTTGCTTGCAGAGCAGCTTGTCCTTCGCGTGTGCAAGCCGCGTGGCCACCGCCGTCCCTACCGGCAGCTCCATGAAGGCCTGGCGCGCAGCGGCCACGCCGGCGGCGGTGGGCAGCGGCATGGGGACGCTGTATGCGCGCAGCTCGGCGGCTAGCATTGCCGGTGTCACCTCGGGCATCTGCTGTTGCGCATGGAAGGCCTCCTCCTCGTTGCGCAAGGCCAGCTCCTCGCTTGCGGTCGTGAGCTCCATCTGCATGCGCTGCTCGAATGCGCGCTGTGCAGCCACGTCCAGCGCCCCCTCCGCCTCTGTGAGCTCGTCGCCGGCCGTGAACATGAAGGGGACAACCACAAGCAGCGCAGAGGGGGGGTTCGCCGGCGCGGGCGCAGGTGGGCAGCGCTGTGGCACGGTACGACGGCCGCCGCCGCCGACGCGTCGCTGGGCGTGCATAGCGGCGCTGGACCGCACCACCACACGCGCATCGCTGCACCGCAGCACCGCGCATGGTCCGCGCGCCGCCTCGCAGTTGGACGGCGGGTTCACCACCGCCACAAGCGAGTACGGTGTGTCGGCGTCGATCGGCGCGGCCGTCACGTGCGCGCCAGTCGGGAGCGCAACGTCGGGGAGGCTGCGCAGCATCGCCTCTATCTTGAGCATGTCGTGCGCATGCCGCACCTGCCTCTCTGGCGACGTGACGAAGACGTACTTGCCGACCACCATCCCAGTCATGGGCTCCAGTGCCGCGATGGGGACTGTGAGGCGCACCCGCCGCTCCACGCACTCATGCCGCGCTGCGTCCATCGCACCGGACTCGAAGCGGCGCCGCTTCACCACCCCCTGCGACGCGCCACCGTCACCGTCACCGATCGCGCCGTCCTCCTCCTCGTCGGCAGCGGTGGCACGCTCGCTGACGTGGTACAGCGTGCACTCCACCACCACGTTCTTCGCAGAGAGCGGGTCCAGCTCGACGACACGCACGACCTTGTCCGTCAGCACCTCTTCCCCCACCACAGCGTCGCACGCGACGGGCTGGGCGAGGTAGTAGTCGCCGTGGAGCATCGTCCTCGCCGCCGCGAACTCTGCGCTGTCCAGCGCCGCCGCGCTCGCCGACCCGTCTTCCTTCGCCGCACCGAACGTGAGCAGGAGCGGTGCCGCCTGGGTGATGCCGCTGGTCAGCGCCTGTATCATGCGCAGTCCACCATCCGTCACCAGCACGTGCTTGCCGCTGGGGAGTCGGACGAGGTTGCGCACCTCGCCGCGGTCCATCACATCCACGTGGTTGCTCACGAAGGTGCCGTAGGCGCCGTTCATGTCGTGGAAGAACGACGGGGCGTCCATGTCGACGAACACCACGCCGGGGAAGTCGTCCTCGGCGAACAGCGGCGGCACACACTTGGCGGCGTCGATGATCTCCACTCGCGTGCCGGGGCGGAAGAGACCCTGCGCGGCAGCCTTGCGCTGGTGGTGCAGCGTGCGCTGCAGCTCGGCCTTCACCTTCTTCTTCTGCGACTCCACCCCGGTGAGCAGCTCGCCGAGCAGCCGTGCCCGCAACTCGCGCTCGCGCCGCTTGCACGCGGCGCACACCAGCGTCCTGTGCGACAGCGTATGGCCGTGCTCCTGCGCCTCGAAGCAGGAGACGGTGAGGGTGCCCAAACAGCGGGCGCACTCGGTCTCGTACGACACGGCGCACGGAAGCCCAGCGTCGCGGCAGACGCCCTTGTAGACGTGCTGGACGACAGCGTAGATGGGCTCGAGCGTCTCCTTGTTCATCCCGATGAGCTTCTCATGCGAGCACGGCAGCAGATGCTCCACCACCTCGAAGCAGTTGCACGGCACCCCGCACGGCAGGAGGCACTTGTGACCGCAGGGCAGTGTGGCGCCGCACGCGTACTCGCACGTGAGGTGCCGCTCGGTGGGGTGGCAGAGACGCGTGCAGATGTGGTCGGGGCGGCGGCACGTGTACGGGGTGAGGCACCGATGGGTGCAGCACGGCTCGATGCGTGTGAGGCCGTACTCCAGCTGCCGCTGGTTCGCGTGCCGGCTGCAGCAGAGAGGAATTGCCGGGCCGACGAGCGATGGGAAGAACGCAGACGCCGCCTCCATCGCGGCCTGCGTCGTCGTCGCGGTGTCGTATGAGACAACTGCACGCACGTCCTCGAGCTTGCTCACGAAGAGCCGGTACCACTTCGCCTGCACCTGCGGCGCCATCCACCCCGCATCGGCGCACAGCACGAACGCACCCGTCGCCGCGCCCATCGCCTCGGACACAAAGAGCTCCTCGCTAGCGGGCAGCGGCGCAGCGGTGCTCAGGTTGCGTGGGAGTGCGTCCAGCAGGTAGAACACAGCGCGGTAGCGGTGCAGTGTGCCGTCTCGCTTGTTGAGCGCCGGCAGCTCGTGGTGCGCGAGGACGACAGGACACTCCGCCGACTCTGCGTGGCCGTCGCTGTGTTGCGTGAACTCCTGCTTGCACATCGCCTTCCACGCCAGCGGGACGAGGACGGCCACGTGCCGCGACTCCACACCATGGCGGCGCACCCACTCGAGGAGGTGCTGCACCTTCCGCAGCACCTTCGGCGCGCCGGCGTCGCGGGTGATCTGCTGGTGCGTCCACAACCACAGCGGCGACTGCAGCCCCATCGCAATGGCTCGCTGACGTGCCTCGACACCCGACTTGCCATAGAAGCAGCGCGTGATGAAGTCCTCCGCCTGCGAGGCGAGCGGTGCGATGCCGTCGTAGAGGCTCGAGCTGGTTTGGACAGCCATGACGGAGAGAGGGTGGGTGGGGGAAGAGAAAGAGAGAGAAAGTCGGCCGAGGACACCTCGTGTAGTACGTCTCCTCGCATCAACCTACGCAGATGTGCACAGCGCATATGTGTGAATGTGTGTGTTTGTGTGTGTGTGTGTGTGTGTGTGCGGGGGGACGGGATGCAGAGACAAGGGAGGACGTAGCAAGAGGATACCAGTTCACGAGAGGTGCATGGAGCACGCGCAGCTTGGAGAGGGGGCACGGCTGAGGCACGAGGGAGATGAATGTGGAGGAAGGTGGAGCGGTGAGAAGACGGTGACTCCGCCACACACACACACACCACCACCACCACCACCACCACCTCCTCTCCCCCGATGATGTCTGCACCCGTGCGTTAGCCCTCACCACCACCGCCACCGACGGCGCTCTCGGCGTGAGAGCTCTCGTGCGACTGTGCCACACAGACAGATGCGCTAAGGGCCGCGGTGGAGGTAGTGACGATGGAGCCGCTGCCCACGCACGCAGGACTTGCGCAAGAGAAGGAGGCACACCCACATCTGCGGGACACCTTCACCCTTCTCCCAACTACGTAGACATGATTGGCGCGAGTGAGGAGGCGCCTCACAACAGATGGGAGAACACACACGGAGAATGAAGAACACGGCTCAGTACGAGAGAGAGGGAGACAAACACCGGGGCGGAGGCGGCAGGAGTGCACACGGGAGACGCCATGGTGCATGTGGGCGCGCATCTCTGCCGCCTCACGCCCCGCCAACCTCCTCTGCAGGAGAGAGGAAGAGGAATAGACGATCACCCCCGCACGGGGTCGCCTTCCGCCCTCCCCACCACCACCCCGCGGAGAGATGCGAGGTCAAGTATGCACACACACACACACACACACACACACACACACACAGACACACATCTCATCCCACGCCTCCCCCGCTCCCTCTCACTAACCGTCGTGAATGGCATCCACGCCTTTGATGAACGCCCTCCGACCCACCGCGGCATACGAGAACTGGGCAGCGGACGTCGACGGGGTCCGGGGCGCCGCGCTCGGCCGGTCGCGAAGGGCGATGAGCGAGACGACGTCGTCCGGCGACGGACTCCCTGCCTCGAGCTGGTGCGACAGACGCGCGGAGTTGCGTCTCTCCTCGCGCGTGATATCCCCCACACAGTCGAGCTTCTTCAGAAGATCCTGCACACACCGCTCCGCCCGCTCCGCGCGATCCCACACCTCGTCGAGTTGCTGCGTCTTGAGCGCCAGCACACTTTGCAGATGTAACAACTCTGCCACCGAACTCGGACTGTCGGTGTCGCTCGTCTGCACAGCAGTGCAGACCCTCACAGGTGACGAGCAGCTCTGCGAGGACGAGCGCGGTGTAGCTGAGGTCTGCACTGGTGACGATGGTGCCGTGTCTTGCCCCGTCACGGTGACGCCCAGCGCCTGAAGCTGCTTCCGCAGCTGTGCGTTCTCGCGGCGCAGGCTGGCGGCATTGTGTAAGTACTTCTCACGAGCTGCCTTGTGCGTCGCGTGCAGGTCGCGCACGTCCATGGCAGACCGCAGCATCTGTCGCCGACTGTCTTGCAGACTCTTTAGAAGCCCGTCTCGCTCGCACCGCAAGCACGCCACTGTGGCCTCCAGCGCTGCTACGGTAGTGGACGACGACGACGGCGCCACGCTGTGGCTGGTGCACACATCCGCCGTGGCTCCGCTGCCGCGCCGCCACAGCACATTCACATCGTCCATCGACCACGATACGCGAGCCGGGGCAACGTCCGTCGACACCGCGTCAGCGGCAGCCGGCCACCCCGCCATGGCGGGTGGACAGTGCTCTGTGGCCCCTTCACAGCGTGGGCAGATGGACATCATGGTCAGCCGCCCACAGGCCGTGCATCTGCAGATCATTGGCATGGCACCTGAGAAAAACGATCAACAACAGAGAGAGAGAGAGACAGCAACAGACGCGGATGTGCGCGTAGGAGAGACGGAGGTGGAGAGGGAGGTCAGAGAGAGAAGAGAGACACAAGAGCGCTGCAGGTGAGCCCCGCCCTTATCCTTCGCTATGTGAAAGCGCGACACACGCACACACACACACATACAATGCGGATCGAAGTGTGCGTACATTTGTGTTTATGTGGATGTAGCAGAGCAGATGGAAACCACCGATGACAAGAAGGAGGAGAAAGAGCGGAAGAGGAGAGCTTTGAGTTCAGTGCGTATCACAACGGTCCCTGCGACCCCGGCGCTCCGGTGAGTCCCGCGTCTCATGGCCGACAACACACCTCTCGGTCGTCTCCATCATTGCCAGTAGACACCTCACGACAGACAGAGAGAGACTGTCACTGTGTCTGTGTCTCTGTCTGTGTGTGTGCGGACAGGTGCCGCAGTGGAGGACGGTGGAAGGAAGGAGGAGCTGATATCGTACCTCTCGTCTCTCCTCCACACTCTTCTCTGTTGTTGTTATTATCCCAATGCGCCAGACACGCAGGTGTACATGAGCCCGCCTGCCACCACCACACACCGCGGCCGCAGCCGCCACAGCACAGCCATCGTGTGAAGGCCCGTCCTCTCCCCCCCCCCTCCGTGGCGCAGTTGTTCCCTCGTGACAAAGAGAGGGAAGGAGAGATACGCGGGGGGACGAGGAGAGGACGACGTGATGCACAGGTGTGCACGGACGATGCGGCCTCTCTCTCTTTCTCTCCCTCCACTACCCACGCACACTCCACAGGTACGCTTGACCTTCAGGATGTGTAAAGTGATGTGACAAGATGTACAATGGCAGCGAAGACCATCACGACCTGGTAGACGATGCGGATGCGGCCGTCGGTGCGGAGTGCGCCGATCTCTTTCCAGATCGTTGTTGCGTCCAGCAAGAGCGAGCGGTGCTGCACCACGTACACGTCGTACGCCACCTCCACGCTCCCAGCGAGCAGCAGCAGCCAGGAGCGGCTGAGAACCGATTGCAGACACGCAAAGCACCGTACTGCGACACCCGCCACGATTAGCGGGTTCACCGTGTGCTCCAGCTCCAACGCGTTGTTCATGCGATCCGCGTACTCCTCGATCATGGCGAGGTGCATCAAGCTGAGCCCCATCGCCCCGGACTGCAAGACAAAGGCCAACACCCATGACGCGATGCTGCTCATGAAGTGTCCACAGAGGACGAGGACGAAGGCGACGTGCAGGAGCGCGAACAGAGCCGCGCGCTTCCGCTCGCCGCTTGTGTGGTGGCTGCGGTCTGTGATGAGCACCGGCACCCATTGAAATTGAAGCCGGAAGGCCTCCGTGAGCCGCTGCGAGTTGCTCATCGTGACTGAGATGTGTGCGCGCCTCCTTGCCGGCGTCCGTGGGTGCACTTGGACGTGCTCTCGTGGGAAGGCTGGGGAGGGGGGGGGGGGGGGGGGGCGGAGAGGTGCTGTCGAGGCCCCCAGCTGCACGCGTGTCACAGATGTAACAGAGGTGCCTCTGTCTCTCTCTCTCTCTTCGTCGTGAGTGCACAACGTGGCGCAAGAGGAGCACAGAAGCAGAGTGAAGACACCGCGAGTCGCCCACGAGAGCAGTGGCTGCCACTACACTGTTTGTGGGTGTGTGTGTGTGTGTGTATGCATGTGTATGTGTGTATGTATGTTTGTGTGGTTGTTTTCATCGAGAGTACGCAGATGCGACAGACGATGCAGAGGAGCAGCGAGAGAGGTGGAGATGGAGAGGCGCGACGGCCACCAGCGGTGGAGCAACAGATGAGCATGACAACTCACTCTGCAGCTGCCTCGCTCGTACACCGCTGCCACGACCCACCACCAGCTCGGCGGCCAGTGAGCGCCGATGGAGGAGGGGAAGGGGAGCAGAGGACACCAGCCGCCATGTGTGGTCTTCCTCTCCGTCCGCATCCGCGTCAGGCTCTCACCGCAGCACGAGACGAGCTAGTTGACCGCACAAAAGACCAGGCACACTGCTGTGTATCACGCCGGCTGCGCGATGCAGCCGACAGAGAGAGAGAGGGGGGCACAAACACACACAACCAGACAGACGGACAGAAAGACACACAGACAGCTTCAGATTAAGAGGGGGTGGAGGGGGGGGACGTACAGACCAGCGGCGCGGTGTAAACGAGTGGGGAGGAGACAGCACGCGCGCACGGCTTTCGCACTCCGTTTCTGAGTTCCCGTGGTGTATAAGTGACACACTGGGTCAGCCCTACCATTACCACCACCACAACGTTACCAGGGCCGCAAACGGTGGAACAAGAAAGACGGGGTGCCACAAGACGAACACAACGTGTACATCTGTCTCTGTGTGTGTGTGTGTGTGTGTGTGCGTGGCAGTAAAGGCAGACAGCTGCCTGCCTCCCACCCCCTCCCCCTCCCCTCTGCGCATCCCCTCTCACTCTTTGAAGGGGGGGGGTGGAGAGAGCTGATGAACAGTGTTGGTGCTTCAAGTCCTGAAGGTCAATCGACAACAACATTACACATACAAACACACGCACACATAGATACACAACGATACGCAGAGACGTAGACCAACGCCGGCTGTGGTCAGTTGGAGTACTTGGTGATGATGGAGAAGACCATCGCAATCATCAAGATGATGATCATCACCACGTCAACGGCTATGAAGATGAACCCCTCACGCTCGTACTGCGACACCTCCCGCCAGAGGTTGACGGCGTCCACGTACAGCTTCCCGAGTCGCACGCGGTAGAGAGTGATGAGGAGCACAGTCGCAAAGAAGAAGGTGCAGACAAAGCTGCGCAGAAACAGCGCCTGGATCACCTGCACAGCCCGCAGTGCGATGTACGCATCCAGCAACGGGTTGCACGCCCGCTCGCACTCCATCGAGCTCATACTCTTGTCGCTGTAGTCGTTAATGTTGAAGGCGTAGATCATAATCAAGATCGTCATCACCACCTGCACCACCGTCGCGGCGATCCAGCCGCTGATGAAGTGGAAGAAGTTGCCGCCAAAGGCGATGGCGCTGAGGATGTAGACAAACAGAAACATGTAGGCACGCTTCCGATCCGTGGCGGAGTGCTGGGCAGGAAAGCGGAGGGCGTGGACCACCTCCTTCTGGCTCTCGATGAACCGCATCGTCGCTCCGTCGCCGCGTCCCGCCGGCACGCGCGCAAGAACAAAGGAGTCCCGTGAGGACGAGTAAGCAGGAGGAGGACTGGAGGAGGTGCGGCGGTAACGGCACCGCTACGCACGCGGACGTACACGAGCGGTGACTGAGTCACACAGGTAGACCACTATCCACAGAGGGGGAAGAGAGACACACGGGCGGAGGTGTGCAGACGAGGAGGAGGGGGAGAAAGTGCAGTGGACGCGTCTCGACTGGGATGATGACAACGACACCGCTTCTCCGTACCGCTCTCCTCGGCGTCGCACCAGCTCCGTCGCAGTGGTTGTGTGTGGTTGTGTGTGTGTGTGTGTGTGTACACGTGTCCTGGGCCAGAGCGGGCAAGCGAGGACGAGAGCACGCGTCTGTAGGGCTCGGAGCGGGATATGATGGCAACGAGTGAGCTCCACAACAACGAGAAGGTGAGAAACGAGACTGAGGCGTCGGCGCGTTCCTGCGCCGTGCGGTCCATGTGCAACAGTCACACCACCGCGTCCAAGCAGCGTGTATGCACGTGTAACAGTGTGTTGAAGTGCACACGTGTTTGTGTGTGTGTGGATGTGTGTGTGTGTGCGTGAAGATATGGGGACACGTGAAGCAGGCACGACAGACGAAACAGCACCGCAGAAGGAAAGTGAGTGCAGATGACACGATGAGGACCGCGGACGAGCGGTCGGCAGCCACGATTGCCCACGTATGAGAGACGTTGCATCTCCACTGGCAGGGCAAGGAGCACAGTGGGGTCCGGCACACCGGACGCGACGCAAACGCCATCCCCCCACACACACCGCACACACACACGCACAACACTTTGTGCGCAATGAACAGTGAACAACTACTACTTTGAAAAAGTAAGCATAACTGCTAGACCCGGGAGGTCACTATCACACGAGCCGCACACACACACACACACACACACACTCTTTCAGACGAGCTGCAGTGGGGCAGCGCTGGCCAGGGGAGGGAATGGCGGAGGCGCGTGTGGTAGCGGCGAGCGTCCCCGCTCGTTGGCGACCCAGCACACCGCCACCCACGCCGGCTCAGCCAGGTATGCCAGGGCCTGCCAGCGGGGGCTCCGTGGCGTAGGCCTGCATGGCACCGCTATGGAGCGCCCACCATGTGATGCTGCGCGCTGCCGTCGCGGCGAGCTGGAAGCGCGGGTTGACAGCGATGGCGACCGGCACGTCGCTGTCCTTCGACTGCAGCTCGTAGAGCAGCCGACCCTGCCGGCGGGCGGGCGCGGCGGAGCAGCGCGGCGGACATCCGGCGTAGACGAGCAGGTGGCGGCCCCCGCTCATGGACGACGTCAGCTGCAGCACAGGCGACGCCGCCTGATGGGGGCAGGCGTACTGTGCGCCAACGGCGTCGGCCGCGCCGATGAAGTGTCGTTTGGTGTCGCCGTGGAGGTAACTCGCGACCGCCTCGTCGCGCTTCCAGTCGTGCACCACGACCTCGCCGTTCGAGGAGGTCAGCAGCAGGCGACTCTCATCCGCGCTGAACTCCACGCCTTTGCAGCGCGTGACCGACGTGGCGGTGTGGAAGATATGCCGGTGCTCGAGCACAACCTGCGGCGCCTGGAAGAGGTTGCGCCGATCCAGCACAGCGATGCGGTGATCGTCCCCGATGGCGATGTGGTGGCCGTCACGGCTGAACTGCACGCATGCGCGGCCTCCGACGATGGTGCGCTCCGGTGTCGCGGCGATGCATCCGGCGATGAGCGGGTGGAACAGCGCCAGTCGCGCCTTTGCGGTCACCACGGCCCCGAGCACATCCGTTGCTGGACACTGCGCGAGGGTCGAGTACACCGGCGCGTTCGGAACAGGCGCGATCTCCGGCTCTGCGTCGCTCACGTACGCGAGCGCGCCGAAGAACTGCGACGTCTCTGTGTTCAGCAGGTGCAGGTGCCCGTCCAGGTGAAACCGCGGCGCCACGCACACGACGCAGCTGGAGTGGGTGTAGCGGAGGTTGTGCACGCCGAAGGCGTCGCACAGGATCACGTCCGTGGGGGCCATGCTGCCCACGTCGATGAGGCGCACGGCGTCGTCTGCGTGCGCCGACGCGAAGTGAAGTCCATCAAACGAGAAGTCCATGGTCGTGGGTCGCGGCTCGTTGATGCCGGTGTAGAACATCGACGCCACCTCCACCGCAGCGCCGTCGCCAGCGGCCGCATCGCTGCTAGACGCCACGGCAGAGCTCATCCTCCACGCCGCACCACGCGCACACCGACTCGGGAGGGAAGGGAGGGGGAGTGGGGGTGTGGTGCGGCGGAACACGGTGAGAGGCGGCGAGCAACAGACACGGCAGCGTAGCGCGGTTCTCCCGATGGGTCTCTGCTCCACCACCCCAGCCACCCAGCCAGCGGTTCTCACGCGCCAGCTAGCTTTGTGTGTGTGTGTGTGTGTGTGTGTTTGTGAAGCGGGGGAGGTAGGAGGGAAGAGGGAGGAGGGAGGAGGGTGCGGGTGGGTGGAGCTGGTGAAGCACACACGTCAAGTGTATGGCACGCACGCACGAGCCGGCGAGCGAGAACGCGAGCGTGGTCGCGGCATGCACGTGCGCGGCGCCGGTCGTGGAATGCGCGTGCGCGGAGTCTCCCTCCCCCCTCCTCCGCGCCGGAGGAGACAGTCCGGCTGGCCAGTGAACGCTGGGAGCGAGAGGGCACGTGCGCAGGTGCGTTTGACGTGGGCAACAGCGCCAGCCCACCCGCCCGGTCCCCTCCCTCGCCGCCCTCGCCGTAGCGGTGAAGGGGTGAGAGGGAGGGGGGCAGGACGCGGGAGAGAGCGCAGCCGCGGCTGGGCGGTCGGACGGGACGGACTCGGGAGACACAAGCATGAACGCGTACGCACACCACCCACACACACCCTCCTCTCTCCCCCAGTCCTTCGCGCTCCATCACCCCGACGCGCGTGCCCGGCAGTGGAGCCGCACGTCGAGAAGGGGCGGCACCACGCAACAGGCGCAGGCGCTGGCGGGCGAGAGACGGCGTCGCCAGCGTCCGCGGCCACACGGCCACACACGCACGCGCGCGAAGGGGGAGGGGGGGGGGAGGGAGAGGAGGGCGGAGGTGGGGAAGTGGCGCACAGAGAAACAGAGAGAGACGGGAGAGAGGACAACAACAGAATCACTCGACAGAGAAGACACAAACGCTGCACATGCGATGACAGCGACCAGCGATAAACACTCCGACACACCAGCGGAGGAGGGAGGAGGGGGAGAAGAGACAGAAGATAAGGAATAGAAGAGAGGAAGAGAGGGAGAGAGCGAAGACGCAGAGGTGGTGAGACGACGCGTGGGGACGGCAGTGCGGCGGTCGGCGACTTTGCGAGGCCGTGTGCACGCCGCACCGCCTACAGCGCTGAGGTGTAGCAGTAGTCACCTCGGGAGCCGCTCTCCGTCCCCGAACGCACCGCACCCATCTCCTCGTCATCAACGCGGGGTGCCGGGTGCCGCTGCAGTGGATGTTCGGGGAACACAACGTGACTCTCTCCCGGGTGACCGACAGCGCCGTGGCGGCGCTGTGAAAACACAGCATCGTGGCGCTCCACCAGCAGTCGCGCAGCAGCCACAAGAGCAGTGTCCTCGATCGCGTCGCCGTCCTCGTGGACAAGCATCAGGAAACACCGCGTCACCTGCCGCGGATGGCACAGGCTCAGGTCCGTCGCCTGCGGTATCGCCACCAGCACAAAAGCAAGCACAGCGATAATCAGAGCAATGGTACACACGACCACACCGGCACCTTGCACCCCAACATCTTCAGAGTAGTAGTAGTTGTAGTACGAGTAGCTCGATGTAGGAACAGTGGTGAACATGAACATAACCATCGTGAGGTCCAGCCCAAAGTACACGATGTACAAGGAGAAGATCGCGATGCCCACGTCGCGGTCACGCTTCGCACGCGCAGCCTCGCGCACCTCCAGCGGCACGTGCTCCACAAGTCCCGTGTTCGTGACGCACCTGTTCGCGTACGGGAAGTCGCTCAGCTGATCCACATGCGTGTCCCCACGCACGCGGCCGTACAGCCGCAGCACGCGCCGGTTCATCGCCGCCTCGGCGCACCGCTGCGACTCGTCCGACGACCACAGGCACGCAAACGTGATCGTCAGCGCCACAAGTACACCGGCGACGCAGGAGGCCACGATGCTCAAGGGAAACAAACCGATGGAGTACATCGTCCACGAGTTAGTCTCTGTCCACTCTCCATATTTAATGGTGCCATCATAGGTGTTGATACACCGACCATAGCGGTCGCAAGTTCGGCTCACGTACGGCACGACTTGACCCACCACCGACAGCACGAGCACCACCACAGTCAGGACACACAGCACAATGCGCCACGCAAGCACGCGCCTGTAGTCGTCCGCCGTGGCGCACGAGTACCGCGGCAGCACCGTCAAGTAGTGGCGGCGGTGCGCGTCCACCACCAGCGTCTCACCCACCGCGGTGGCGGTGCTGTCGTCTATCGCGCCGCTGCGGTTCTCCGCGACGGGAGGGCAGGGGGGTGTGGAGTTGGGGAGCGGGACGCCGGCCATGGTGCTCGATGTCCTGCGTGTGTGTGTGTGTGTGTGTGTGTGTGTGTGTGTGTGAGTACTGAAGGGATCAAAAAGGAGGGCCGATGATACGAGAGAGAAGAGGAGAGGTGCAGTGGGCCCGTAGGATCCTGTATCACTCCACCGTTGGAGCTCAGTAATGTTGGTCGTGTGTGCGTATGTGAGTCCGAGCATGTCAGATGACACAGCAGAGTGGTGTGAGCAGAGGCAGCAGCAACACAGAAGAAATGCGACAGATGTCGAAGCAGAAGAACAAAGGCACACGCTTGTGCACTGTCACCCACCGTGACGGTCGTCCAGGCAACGATGCTGTCGCTGCTGCTATTGTGTATGTGTGTGTCACAGCAGCGGCATCTGGACCGCGAAGTCCGCGATGGCGGCCTTCGACGCGTTCGTGTCATCCAAGGCGGCGGTGAGGACAGCAGCGACGCCACGCCACCGCTCCACCAGCGCCCTGCGCTGCAGCACATTCCACTGCACAGACTCGTTCCACGCCTCCACCGCGAAGAACTCAACAACAGTCTCGCACAGGTCGAGCCCACGCTCGACGGCGCGACACTGTCGCCGCTGCTTCTCCTCCTCTTCCTCGGGTGCAGCGGCGGCGGCGCGCTGCTGCGCAAAGGCGCTGCGCAGTGTTACGCCGCCGGCGGTGAGGCGGGTGAGGACGGCGGCGAGCGACTCGCCTACGCGGAGCCGGGCCTCGACGTCGTGCGCTACCTGGAACGCTGTGTAGAGCGTGGTGAGGACGGCGGCAAGGGCCTCGACAGAGGTCGTGTCACGGCTGCCGCCGCTCGCATCGTCGCCGCACAACTCGTACTGCGCTGCGATCAGCAGCAGGCCCACCGCTGCGTCGCACAGGGCCGATGCCGTCGCTGGGGGGAGCGACGCGGCGACCTCGCTGCACGCGGCGGCGGCCTGCTGGAGATCCGCGGAGCACACGCCAGACACGGTGGGAAGGTCGGCGAGGCGGAGCGACTCTACGTCCTCTGGCGTGGCGGCCCCGCGACCCTGTAAGACACGCAGCGCACCTTCGAGCCGCGCCAAGACGAGAGCAACGCGGCGCCGCTCACAGGCGGGGGCCGCGCTGCCGTCTTCACCGTCGTGTGAGCGGAGGAGGCCTGCCAGTTGATCTGTGTACTGCTGCACCTCCTCCGCCGCGAGGGCGGCGTGCCCGGCCGCGAAGACGTCAAACTCCGCGTCCAGCAGCGTACACAAGCGATCCAGCGTCAGCAACTGCACGTCCTCCCGCGCGGCAGAGCACGTGACCTCCTCGGCAACGCCGTCGTCGAGCTGGTGTGTGTGAAGTTGCATCCCAGCGTGCAGGAGGCGCACCGCTCGCACGAGGTCAACATCGAGCAGCGACTCTGCCACGTACCAGAGAAAGCGACTCCACCAGCGCGCCTCCTCGGGTGCGAGCGACGCGTCTTGCAGCACGGGGCAGACGTGGACGTGGAGAACCTCAGCGACGTCGGCGCGGACGACCCCGTCAGCCGCAGCAGCGTCGCTGGCGAGGCACCCGACAGCGAACACTCGAGCGAACTCCAGCGCACAGGACGGCTGCTGGTGCCGCTGATCGCGGGGCAGAGCCACGAGGCACAGCTCTGCCACGGCGCCGGCGCACTGGAGGAGGGAGCGGTGCATCAGGAACGTGACCATCGCGGTGCACTCGTGCACGACAGCGCGCTCTGCCCCTCCGACCGCCAGCAGCGTCCGCATCCGGGCCATGCCCTCCTCCTGCCGGCCGAGCACAAAGGCCAGTTGCGCCTGCGCCCGCAGCGCCGGCACCGCCATTGCCGGTCCTGCATCGCTGACAGTCGTGTACAGGTGCGCCGTCCTGGTCAGAAGCTCCGTCGCTGCCCCCGCCTCCTCGTCGACCATGGCGGCGAGCGCGAGGTGCGCCATGTCCAGCAGCACCGCTTGCAGCTCCTCCGCCGACGCCGCATCCAGAAAGAGGCGCTGCGCGGCCTCCAGGCAGCCCCACCGCGTCGCTGCGGAGAGACAGCGCGGCGCGGCCGGTGCAGCCGCCGCCAGCCTCCAGAGGCAGCAGAAGAGGAACCGGCGGAGGGCGGCGGGCAGGACGGCGCCGGCGGCGAGGTGGCGGAGCAGCTCCGCCACGCTCCACTCCGAGCCGCGGCGGATGAGGGCGCACAGCAGCCGAAAGACGTCAGCGGTGCTGTCCGATGCCGCAACGCGGCGTTGCAGCCCCGCGAACAGCGTCGCCTCCGCCGCGGGCACGAGCTCCACTGCGACGCTCACCACAGCACACACGTCCGAGACGTCGACTGCCACGTCGTCGCAGAGGAGGTGGAAGAGCGTCGCTACCTCGTCTGCGTGGCGCAGGTGTGCCTCAGCCTTGATGCGGACAACGAGCGGCTCGTAGGTGCGCAGGAGGTCGTACGCCCGCGTCGCCGCGTCGGCTGCCGCCGCGAAGGAGCAGCAGAGCAGCAGCGAGTTGCTGTGCTGCAGGTGGGTCATGCCCAGGAAGGACCGCTGCTTCACTGTGCGCACACCGGTTTCCTGCTGGAGGCGTGCCGAGAGGACCAGCAGGCGCTGCAGAGCGGCGTGCTGGCGCGACGCCGCCTCCGACAGCGCACACGAAGGCGGCGCACCGACGGCGTCGCCGTCATCGTCGCCGTCGTCGTCGTCTGTGTCGGCGGCGGTCTGGTCCGCATCTGCGACGCCGTCGGAGTGCGGTGGGGCATCGCGCAGCTGCGTCGACTCCACCGCCACGTCGTAGACGAACTCGTACAGCGCCTCTCTGTACGTGACGCTGGACCGCGTCTCCTCGCCGAGCGCCTCGGCGGTGGCGCAGGCGCGGTCGTGCGCCCCTGCCGCCCAGGCAGCGCGTAGCTGCGCGAACTGCACCTCCGTGGCGAACCGGCGAACAGTCGCGGCACCGGTGGCGTTGGTGCAGGCGGAGGCGACGTCCGCGGCCCACGCCAACACCCGCTCCGCCTCCGCGTGGCGGCGCGAGCGAAGAAGTCCGCTGCCCGTCTTGAGGCACATCAAGATGCACTTCTCCGCGTCGCGCAGGCGGCGGGACAGGTGCGCCTCACGAACGGCGTGGGCGGCGAAGACGCAGTGGCCGCAGAGGAACAGGTGAGTGATGAGCCACCGCACCTGCACCTTCAAGTCGCGGCGCTCCGGCGACCACGCCGAGACGGCGCTGGCGTTCCAGCAGTCCAGCGCCACGGACTGCACACGCAGCGCCGCCTTCACCGGCAGGCAGCCACCCTTCTCGGCAAATGCGGAGACACATGTGAGATGCGCGGCGATGCTTCTCGACACGTCCGCGAGGTCGACGGCGAGGTCGGGGTCGATCCAGTGGGGAAGGAGGCGGTGCATCCACTCGGCGCACGCAACCACGTCTGCCACGCTGGCTGCCATGTGGGCACCCTCGCCGACCTCACCTGAGTACGCAGCGGAGCACCTACCTGTGAAGAAGCGTGGGACGTGGGAGCCGCTGAGGCTCAGCCGTCTGTGTACAGCACATCATTGCGGTGCACAGAGAGGAGGGGGGGGGGGAGAGAGAGGGAGAGAGAAGGAGGCGACAAGTGCAGTTGATGGAGAGAGTGGCATGAAAAGAAAGAGCGAGAGCGCGCGCGAGATGCACAGGGGATGTCGAGGAGTGGTTGGCCGTACGGTGCCTTGGCGTGTCTCTCGCCATCCCTTCTCCTTCTCCTTCTCCCCCTGCCTACACCGTGCCGCCTGTCGTCTCTCTCCTCAGCACTGCATTTGGCTACAGCTCGGCAGAGGGGAGGAGGCGGGCATCGATGCGTCACGTGTGAGTGCAGCACAACAGAGAAGCAACGCGGCACCGGTGGGCAGCGCTGGGACACATCACAGCGGCGACGGAGAGGCCTCGCTCCACCGACACCAACACAAAGACAGACAGACAGACAGACAGACACACGCACACACGCCGCTCAAGGTGAAGATTTTGTTTTTTGGGGGGAGAGAGAGGGAAGGAGGAGGCGGTGGTGGATGTCTACCGCCTCTGTGATTCGATGATGGCCCGCGCCTTCTCCACCTCCTCCTCCTGCGTCACGTCGCGCTCACGCTCGCGCACCATCTGCATGATTTGCTTGGAGACGCGGTGCTCCCGCACCTTGCGCTCGAGCACCGGGGTGGAGGGGCCCACGGTGTACGCGTGGTACACGAAGGAGAGCCAGATGTTGCCGAACAGGATGGCACAGATGAACACCATCGTCATCACGCACGTCTTCCACACCTGCAGCTGCGTCTTGCGCCAGATCCAGCGGGCGCGGTTCGTGCGGAACGGCTTCGTCAGCCGACCGATCTTGTTCATGGCGAGCATGCGGAAGAACATGGTGCGCCGCGCCAACGTGTCCTTCACCGGCCCCGCCCCCGGCCCCCACATCCCTGGCCGGTCCGTGTACTTGGACGGCGTCGGGGCCAGATGGCCCCGGTTCATGCGGGCCACCGAACAGCGACGCAACATGGTGGTGGTGGTGCCCCCTTCGATGCGAGAGTCCTCACAGTCGCTCTCCTTTCTTCTCGCTCCTTCTCCTGTGCGTCGTGTGTGTGTGCGCGTACGTGCGTCGTGTGTGACCTCAACGAGACACAACAGCCGAACTGCCCAAACGCAGCAGCGACAGCGGCGCCGAAGACTGAGGACGGGTAGAAGAAACTGATGAAACACACGAATGTGTGCGCGTGTAGTGAGTGAGTGAGTGAGTGAGTGAGTGAGTGAGTGAGTGAGTGAGTGAGTGAGTGAGTGAGTGAGTGAGTGAGTGAGTGAGTGAGTGATGGTGCCGTGAGAGAGGTCCCCCGCAGCGATGCGCCGCCGCCGCCAGCGGTGGTGTCGATGGAGGGAGCGCAGCGGAGCAGCAACAGTAATTGGAGAAAAAAAAAAAGAAGAGGAGGACACAGTGGAGGAGAGTGGCGGTTCATGTGGACGTCTCCGTCTCTCCCGCCCACACACACACACGAGGAGGTCGCTCGCGCTGCACCACCCTGTGAGAAGGTGACTGTGCGTGTGAGCAAGAGAGAGGTTATGGGGGAAGGGGGAGGGGAGACGTGCGCGCTGCCGTGGCGATGGTCCGACGTGCATCGTCGACGACCAGTCTCTCTGTCTCTCTGTCTGCGTTTCTTTTTCCTGTTTGTGCGTTGGCATAGCGGAGCACGTGATGGGAGGGGGCGGAGGAGGAGGAGGAAGAAGAGGAGAGGCAGAGATGGAAGCGTGAACAGAGGAGGAGAGAGCAGGAAGCAGCCCTCCCGCCAAGCCAAAGACACCACCGCACAAGACACAGAGCTGTGCGCCAACACACACACACACACACACATAAACACATACAGAGAGTGACACACACCAGTGATGAAGAGAGAGAGAGCGAGAGAGCACCACTTAGAAGCTTAGAAGAGCGACGCCGCCACGCAGGCGGAACTACTGAGCAGACAAAAGAAAGAAGGAAGGAGGAAGGAGACACACACACACACACACACACAAACTCATATACACACACGCATGCACACATGTGCGCGCACGACGGCTTCAGCGACGAGGCGCGCGCACATTCGCTGTTGTTGTTGTTGTTGTTTGCTGTTCTACATCTGCCGAGGTCGGCCGGGCGAGCTCGGTGGAGGTTAACGACGCCGCGGGGGTGGCTTGGGGCGGTTCATGGTGGTCGCACATCGAGGGATGTGCCGTGCGGCGACGTCCGGCGCGAAGCGGCGCTGGCAGTGCGGGCACTGGTGATAGTCGGGGTTGACGGAGTAGGTGGGCGGTGGCAGGTCCTTCGCGGTGCCGCCCGCCTTCAACACCTGATCCACCTGCCGCGCCTCGCGCAGCGCCCGCCGGAACGCCTCGCTCTCCGCCTTCCAGTCGTGCTTGGGTGCGCTCACCGGCGCCGGCCCCGACGCCCTCGCGGCCGCGGTGGCGCCGTCGGCGAGTCGCTGCTTCGTCGTGTTGAACACGCGCCGCTTCTTCTGCGCGGCGCAGATGCGCTCGTGCTTCGCCAGCAAGTCCGGGGCGAAGCGCCGACCGCAGTTGCTGCACGGCACGCGGACGGCATCGTCGTCCGCGAAGGCAGCCGGGGCGTCGCCCACGTCGTCGTCGTCTTCCTCCTCGTCCTCCTGGACCGGCGGCGCCGCCTTGACAGAGGCGGGCGGGGCTGCCGCCGGAGCGGGGCGCCTCCCCTGCTGTGGCTGCTGCTGCTGCTGCTGCTGTGGTGGCGGCGGTGACGGTGTTCTGGTGTGTGCTGCTCCTGTTGCCCTTGCTGCGGTGGTGGTAGTGGTGGGCCGCGTCGCCGTGCCGTCGCCGTGCCCACTCGCCGCAGCGGCGCGAGACTTGGCGGCGGTCAGTCGCGCCACGTCCGCGGGCGGCAGCGTGCGCGCGGACTCTCCCGGTGGCCCGCCGTCGGGTCCGCGCACCGCCTCGAGCCGCCCTCCACAGTCCTCGCAGAAGACGGCGGTCGCGTCCTCAACCGTCTGCTCGCACGCGGGGCAGTACAGCACCACCGCAGCGGCTGCCACGGCGTCCGCGTCGGCTGGTGCGGCGGCGGCGGCGGTGGCGATGTCGGCATCGCCAAGAGCGGCGCCGCAGTTGTCGCAGAAGTTGCCGTCGGCATCGCTGATCACCTCGCACGCGGGGCACACGACGCTGCGCGCAGCCGCCGCGTGGGTGTTCGGCCCTCCGGGCGTTCGCTCCGGCACCGCGGCGGCGCCGCCCACCGGCTGCCCGCACGTGCCGCAGAACCGCGAGCCCTGCGGCACGCGTTCGCCGCAGTGGGCGCACGGCGTGGCGAGTTGTCGAGAGACAAAACTGTGGCCGCACTCCCGACAGAACTTCGCCTCCGCGTCGTACTCCACCGCATCGCACTGCGGACAGGTGCGACTGTCGGCGGGGAGCGTCGAGTTGCGTGGCAGGCGGTTGCGCTTCGGGTGCAGGCGGTCCTCGCTCGCGGCAGAGCCCGGACGCTGCGAGGCCTGCCGCTGCTGCGGTGGCTGCTCGTCCCCGCGGCCCCCCGGCGGTGCACCAGCCCCGTCCGCTGGTGTGGCGGTCGTGGCCGAAGGACGAGCAGCGCCGCCGGCCGCCGCCGCCTTCGCTGCGACTGCCGACGCTGTCTTGGCGGCGTTACCGGGCCGACACGAGCGGAGGTGCACCACGAGCCGGTCGGGCAGGAACTTGCGGCTGCAGTTCGGGCACGCCTCTAAGTTGTTCATGAACTCCTGGAACTGCTCCTCCGCCTGCTCGTGCGCGGACGCGTCGGGGCGGCCGCGCCAGCTCACCGCGTCCGGGTGTTTGGGCGGCTGACCGCGCGTGTGTGGATCGGCGTTCTGCCACCGCGCCAACTTCTTCTCGTAGCACTGCGGGACGTGGATGCCGATGGAGGCGGTGCCGAACTGCTGCCCGCAGAGGTAGCACGTCGGCAGAAGCGGCGGCCCGGACGAGAGCGAGCGGCCACGCGGTTCACTCTTGCGCTTCCCGCCACCACCACCACCACCACCACCACCGCCACCACCGCTGCCGCTGCCGCCTGGCCTCGCCTTCGATGGCGACGTGGTGGACTCCTTTCCATTGCTGCCCTTGCAGCCGCGGAGGTGCACCGGCAGCCGGTCGGGCAGGAAGGTGCGGGCGCAGTGTGGGCAGGGGACGAGCTGCGAGTTGAACTCTTGGTACTGCTCCTGGTTCACCGCCTCCACCGACGCGCCGTTGCCGCCCTTCCACTTCACCGTGTCGGGGTGCTTCGGCTTGGGGCCGCGCATCGTCGGGTCGCACACCTCCCACTGACTCAGCTTCTTCTGATAGCACTGCGGGACGTGAATGCCGATGGACGCGCTACCGAACTGCTGCCCGCAGAGGTAGCAGACGCGAAACTGCGGCCGCGCCGCTGCCGGCTTCGCCGCCGCCATCAGGGGCGGCATCACCGCAGGTGCTCCAGTCAGTGGGTACGTGTGCGTAGATGTGTGTGTGTGTGTCGATGTGTGTGTATCAGTACGGACAGTGAGGACTGTGCCGCAGCCATGAAAGAAAGAAAGAGAGAGAGAGAGAGATGGGTGCGTGCGGGTAGACGGATGCATGCGGCAAGGCAGCGGCGCTGCGACCTGGCACTCCGCAGAGAGCGCCGACTCACAGAGGCGGACTACTCACGTCGGAGTGTGTGTGTGTGTGTGTGTCTGTGTGGGTGTCTGGACGAGACGTAAGGAGGCTGCGCATGTGCGCACCCCCTTCCCACCCAGCGCGTCCACCATGTCCCCCTCCCTTCTCAGTTGATTGGGTGTCTTCTTTCATCCAACCGACCACGGCACCGGCGCGGCTCGTCGACCGCACCGCCGACGCATCACAGACACAGTCACACACACACAGACACACACAGACGTACACATGCACAGGCAGACACGAGAGAGAGTCAGCAACACCGACAACACCGACAGAGAGGGGGGGGAAGGACAACAACAACTAAGGGGAGGTACTGCTATCATGACGACGACGGCGACGGCGTGGCTACTGGATCGCCGTGGGGCCGGGCTGAGCGACGTTGGAGGGGTACTTGGCGCCCTCGAGCGGCTTGATGCGGAACTGCTGGCCGGGGTAGATCTCCTGCGCGAGCGCCTCGAGGCCGTCGGTGCGGCCGAAGCCCGGCTCGGCCTTGGCGCGGTGGATGCCGTACTTCTTCGCCGCCTCCTCCTCCTGCTCGAAGGCGGCCTTGTCGGCGGCCTCAAGCTTCTTGAAGGCGATGTCCAGCTCGTGCAGCGGCGCCAGCGTGCGGGTGCCGCGCTCGACCTCGGCCGCCTCGCGGATGGAGTGCGGCGTGTAGGCGATGCGGTCCCAGCTCGCGAGGCGGTCGAAGAGGGTGCTGCGTCGGTTCACCTGGTCCAGCTCGAAGGTGAGGATGTAGTTGTCGTCGAACCAGGGGTTGGGCACCGTCCAGGGGGCGAGCTTGCCGAAGAAGCGGCCGAAGCCGCGGTAGCACGGCACGACGAGGCGCTGCTCGAAGTGCCGCGCGATCTCGCGGAACGCCTCGACGTGGCTCGTCGTCTGCGGGCCACCGAGGTCAAACTTGTAGCGCACCGCGCGGTGCGACATGGAGCAGCGCACCACCGCGCGCGCCGCGTCCACGACCCACGTCGGCTGCACCTGCGTGTTGGGGAAGCAGGCGGGGTAGATGTAGCGGCCCAGGCCGCGGTAGCGGTACCTCCTGCCGTAGAGCGGGCCGAAGCGGATGATGGTGGCGTCGGGGTGGTTGGCGCCGACGGCGTCCTCGCCGCGGGCGCGGAAGTCGACGTAGTTCGACTCCGACGCGAAGGTGGCGTCGAGTCCGTTGCAGAAGATCACACGCTCTGCCCGGACGCTGCGGGCCGTCCAGCTAACGTTGGTGGCGCCGATCAGGAAGACGTCGTGGTGGCTGTTGTTGGCGTACTCGGCGTGGTAGTCGACCGCGAAGATGAGGGTGTCGCTCCCGTTGGCGGCTACGTTCACCTGGATGCGGTCCGTCACGTCGCACTCGTGCAGCTCTAGCTTCTCGGGGTACTGGCGCAGCAACACGTCGAGGTCCGATCCTTCCGGGATGAGTGTGGGGTAGCGCGTGGTGGCGCGCACCGTCTCGATGTCGGGGTGCTCGCACAGCTCCCGCACCACCTCAGCGCCGAGGTAGCCGCTGGCGCCAAAGACCGTGACGCGCTTCGCCGGCTTCGGGTTGAGGCGGCGGCGTTCGTGTGGAAGGCGAACGGCGGGGTTGGGCAGCAGCATGGCGGCCCAGTACGGCCCGCGCTCGTAGCCGAAGCCGCCACCAGTGGTCTTCGGCTTCGTGGTCGGGTACATCTGGTTGAAGTCCTTGCGGTCCAGGAACATGGACTCGGGCTGATGTCCGTACGGGTCCCAGAAGGCACGCGCACCACCAACGGCAGCGGCGACAGCCGCGGTGGACGTCACCGAGAAGCGCCGCATCGCGTAGGACACGTCCCTCTGCCTCTCTCTTTCTTTCTTTCTTTTTTTGTTGCTGCGAGTTGCCTTTGCACGCGGCACTGTCGCACACCTCTTCACGGCCGGCGTGTCTTCCCCTCGCCCTCGAGTGCGACGGTGCAGGAGAAGCCTCTCCCCTCCCTAGTTCTCCTCTGGTTGCTCGGAGAGGGTGTATGTGTGTGCACGTGTGCGTGCACGTGTGTGTGTGCGTGTGGGAGGGAAGGCCGTGCTACTCGCTATGAACTACTGTGGTTGCTGCAACACGTGTTCTCGACGTGTTTTTCTTTTTCTTTGTGTGTGTGTGTGCTTCCGCTGGTAAGTGTCGTGCACTGCTGCTGCTAACTAGACTACACCTACGCTACAGACCCTCGTCGTCCTTCTCCTCTTCTCTCCTCCACCAGACGTAGCCCACTGAGGCCTCAACAAGCAGAGAATCAAAGAGAGAGGGGAATCAAAGAGAGAGAGGGAGGGAGACACACGACGCGGGGACGGGGTGTGTGGTGCTGGTGGTGGTGGTGGTGGTGGTGGTGTGTACTGCCACCCACCGACGTTGCGGCACACAGGAGAGGAGGCGGAGAGAGAGAAGAAGAAAGAGGGGTGGGAAGTGGGAGATGGTGCACGGAGGGGCAAGACGAGTGTGCACCCACGCACGCGCGTGACAACACTTGGAACATGTAGACACACACACACACACACACACGCACACGTCTCGCCGTCCTCTGTGTGTGTGTGTGTGGTGTACTTCTTCTGCAGTGTTGACTTCTTCCTTCACTTTGTTGATGTGTTAGTGCTCGTCATACTTCGTGTGCACGCCGCACCGTCGCCGCAGCCCCAGCGACGGTGGGTGGAGGAGGCGGCGCACGCGTGTATGAGTGTCCCTACTCCTTCTCGAACGACAGTGCCCAGTCCGCCGCCACGAGGACGCCGGGGTTGCGCACGATGACCGTCTGCCCGAGCTGCTCAAACGACAGCGGTGTCGCCACATCGGCGCCGCCGACGCGCTCCACCAACGTGACCGCGCGCACCTTACCGGCGTGGCCGTAGACGACGACGCGCTCCACCCTGTTCACGACCTGGTGAAGCGCCGGGTTGCCTGGGGCGTCGGCGTTGGCGCTCCCTTGAAGCACGCCATCGGAGAAGGAGAAGGCGCGGTGCACAAAGGCGCCGCTCTCGTAGGCGTACGTGGTGCCGTCGTCGAGGTAGAGGTCGCCGTAGCTGTTGCCCTGCGCGTTCAGAGCGACGAAGAGCGTGAAGGGGTCCAGCCGCGCCGCGAAGGTGCTGCGGCGGAGTCGCAGCTTCATCGGGACCACGTGGCCACCGCGCAGGAACATGGGTATGGTGCCCTTGTCCACGGGCATCCGGTGCTGCCCCGCCGCGAGCTCCCCGGAGAAGTAGTTGTACCACAGCACACCTCGCGGCAGCGGCACCGTCGCCTCCGTCGCGCCGGCCGTCACGACCGGCTGCACGAGGATGGAGGGGCCGAAGAGGTAGGTGTTCTGCACCTCACGCAGCTCCGGCTGGCCGGGGAACTCGTAGAAGAGCGGGCGCATGATGGTGTCGCCCGTCGTGTGGGCGTGGTAGAAGGTGGTGTAGAGGTACGGCACCATGGCGTAGCGCAGCGCCAGCGCGTTGCGCACGAGCGACTGCGCCTCTGTCGAGAAGGTCCACGGCTCGCGGCGCTTGGTTTCGAGGTGGGCGTGGGAGCGGTAGAAGGGCACGAAGGCGCCGGCCTGCATCCACCGCACGTAGAGCTCCTCCTCCGGGTCGAAGAAGAAGCCGCCGACGTCGGCCCCGCAGAAGGGGTAGTTCGATATGGAGAGGGAGAGCAGCTCGGGAATGCTGTTCTCCAGGTGGTCCCAGCGGGCCATGTTGTCGCCGGTCCACATCGCCGCGTAGCGCTGCGAGCCGGGGAAGAAGCTGCGCGTGAGGATGAAGGGCCGCTCGCGCACCGCGCCGTCGCCACCGGCGTCCAGCATGCCCTTGTGCGCCGCCTGGATCGAGTAGAAGCCGTAGGCGTTGTGCACGTAGCGGTGCTCGACCGTGTGGCCGTCGTCCAGCGTGTGCACGGCCGTCTTGGCCATCGTGGCCTTCTCGCCGTTGAAGATGGATGGCTCGTTCATGTCCACCCACGTGTGGACGTCGCGGCTGCCGCCGGGGTAGCGGCTGTCGTGGAAGAACCGCCCGTACCAGTCGCGGGTGCGCGTGTTGAGGAAGTCCGGCCAGGAGCTGCGCCCCGGCCAGCAGTCGCCCTCGAACTCTCGCCCGGACGCGTCCTTCACGTAGTGGTCGCCCTTCCGCGCCTCCTCGTGCACGTAGTAGCTGTCGTCGCGCTTCACGTGCGGGTCCTTGACGGTGACGAGCTTGCGGCCCTTGGAGGCGAGCGCGCTCGTCAGCACCGCCGGGTCGGGGAAGGTGTAGCTGTCCCACGTGAAGTACTTCTTCTTGTCCGTGTGCTCGATGTCCAGCCAGAGGGTGTCGTAGGGCATGTTGTGCGCGTCGAAGCCCTCGTCCACCGCGAGGCTGTCCTTGGTGTTCAAATAGTTCCAGCGGCACTGGTGCAGGCCGAGGCTGAAGTAGGGCGGCATGACGGTCGCCCCGGTGAGGGACGCGTGCTGCCGCTGCACCTTCGCCGGCGTCGGCCCGGAAAGAAAGAAGATGTCGATGACGCCGACCTCCGGCTGCCACCGGCAGGACGGCGCGGCGGCGGCGTCGTCGTCGGCGCCGATGTGCACGCGTGTGTCGGAGGGGTTGAGGAAGAGCACGCCGCACGTGTCATGCGGGGCGTAGGCCATGATGAACGGCACGGCGCCGTAGAGAGCGACGGTGCTGTTCAGGGGGTACTGGAAGGCGTCGGTGTTGTACATCTCATAGGCGCGCCCCCCGCGCAGCGGGAGGTCCGCCGCGTGCTCGGCCAGGCCGTACATCGTCTGCGCCGCAGGGAACGTGAAGTTCACCTCCGGTGCCGCGGCCGCGTCGTCGACGGCGGTCGCCTCCACGAGCGACTTGCCGTGACAGGCGAACCGCACACGCAGGTGCGGGGCCACGACGTCCACGCTCAGCTCGCAGCCCTCGTGCGTGACGCTCCACCCCGCCGCGCCGCCGCGGCCGCGGTGCGTCGCCTGCAGCGCCACAGCGGCTGGAAGGATGATACCGTCTGGCTGGTAGGTCCACTTCTTCGCCGGCTTTGCCGTCAGCCGCACGACACCACCGGGGTAGCCGGCGACCTCCAGCGCCAGCCCGCCGGCCGTCGTCGCCGTCAGCGCCGCCGCCCACGACGCGGCGGCGACACACACCACCGCCGCCGCCGCGAGGAGGAGACGGAGACGGGAGCACCGCATCATCGTACTCGCGGTGTCACCAGGAGAGTGAACGGAGAGAGAGAGAGTGAGGGAGAGAGGGTGGGAAGGAAACAGATTCGATGCGCCAGTGACTTTTGGACACACACACACAGAATGTGTAACAGCGCAGCACGTCTGTCACTGTTGTGTACGGTACGTAAGTGCGTGGGTGAGTGAGAGAGTCAGTGGATAGGGATGTGTGTGCGTGCGTGCGTGCGTGTGTAGGTCCGTCACAGTCGCGGTGCTGCAGTCCCGCCCCCCTCTTCTGTCCTCCTTCTTCCCCTCCCTCTCCTCCGGAGCACAGGACAGGAGAAGAGAAGAGATGAGAAGCACGAACAGCACGAGAGTCCTCCGCAACAGCTGGAGATCCGACGCACGCGAGATAAGCAACAGAAGCAAAACAAAAAAAAAAAGGCAAGAGAGAGAGAGAGAGAGCTGTGATCGTGTATGTGTGTCTCTCACTGTGTGTGTATATGTGTGTGTGTGTCAGAGAATCAAAGTCTGACACTCACTCGATTGACACACACACAAAGGGAGAGGAGGAGGAGGATGGAGAGAGTGTGTGTTCCGCGCGAAGGAGATGGAGTTGCTGGGGATTGTGTGTGTGTGTGTGTCACGCATCGTCGTGTTGGACCGCCACCGGAAGCAGTGCCGTCACACACAAATACACATGAATGGAGGTCGCGTGGAGAGAGAGAGAGAGAGAAGGTGGGAGAAGAGAAAGAGAAGAAGATGTACATGAGTGAGAGGAGGAGAGAGAGGGAGCATGTGCATCATCGCGTCTGGTCCGGCGTGCATCAGCAACGTTGAGTCGATGACGAAAGCAGAAGAGACCCCCACATACATATGTATGTTTGTATGTGTGTGTGGGGGAGAAGATGGCGACGTGATTTGGATGTTGAGAGCAGCGTGTCCTCCCTCTTGGTCCAGTGCACAGGAGGAGAACAACAGCGGAGGCGTCCCTCCACCGTCGCCAGCACACGCACACACACACACACACACACACACACACACACACACACACAAAAGTCACGCAATCACGCGACGAGACTGCACAGACGCGTCTTTGCACACCTCATTCGCCACCCCGACATGCTGCGCAGTGCCTTTTCATCGTCCGACGTTGTCCGTGTGTCTGAGCGCTACGGGTCTCCTCGCAGCTCCTTCACATCCACGAAGGTCAGCGATGCGTTGCGGGCGAAGGCTGCGTGAAGGCCGCTCAGGAATGGGGAGCCCCGGTCGGTGCTGCCCACCACCGCGCTGGTGCGCGGGTCCGGCGAGAGCGCCGCGTTCAGGTCGGAGATGAAGACGGAGAGGAGCCCCAGCTGTGGCAGCACGAGGGACAGCTCCATGCCCTGCCGCCGCGCTGCCGTCACACACGACATGGCGGAGAGGAGCACCGTCACGGTCAGGTGGGGGCACCTCTCCCGACACAGCCGCACCAGCGGTCCCAAGATGTGCTCCACCGCGTGGCGGCTGCCGTGGTGGAGGGCCGGGTAGTGCTCGAGGAACACGATCCGGTAGCCGCGCTCGGCGAAGGCGTTCATGTCCGCCAGCAGCCCACCACCGAGGAGCAGCTCCACCTCGGGCGGCGCGCTGTCGGACTGCTCAGCCACCACCCACTCACGCCGGCGCCGCAGCAGCACATCCTCCACGAAGTAGAAGCGCACCTGCTGCGTGCCATCGCTGTACTTGGACGCCTCCGACCGCTCCTCCGACGTGGCGGCGCGGAAGACGCGAGAGAGCACGCGCCGGCTCGTGCGCGCCCACGACACCCCAGCCGCATCGAGCGACGTCGCGCCGTGCGGCAGCACAAAGTGCAGCGGCGGCTGGGCGAGTCGGTGGCACATGCTGGCGAGCGTCGACTCCAGTATGTGAGCAGAGTGGCGGTGCGGCGGTGCGCCGCGCGCGGCAACGGCGGCGGCGAGGCGCCGCTGCAGGTCCTCCGCGCTCTGCTGCGCCAGGGTGCGCCGTCCCTGTCTCCCCCGCAGGGACTGCGCGAGCGAGGAGGAGGCGGCGGCCGCGCTGCCGCCCTCGTCGTCGCCGTCGTCGTCGTCCGCGGCACCACGCTTCACACCGGCGATGGACCCGCGCGAGGAGGTGCTCAGCGCTGCCGGCGCCTCGAGGTACAGCACACGCGTGTTCGCCTGCAGCTTCTTGGCGCCTGGGCGGCCCCAGCGCAGGTACACCTCGCACCCCGGCGGGACTGCGCGGGGGTCCACCGTGACGGTCGCCTCCTCACACGTGAGTGCGTTGGCGACCTGCAGCCGCACGCAGATGACACGCTTGTCGAGGAGCAGCGTGTTGGTCGCCGTCTCCAGCAGCGCCATCGGGGTGTGCCGGTCCACCTCTACAGTGGCCGAGGCGCTGGCGCGTCGTGGCAGCGCCGCCTGCAGCGGCAGCCACAGCGCGCGGGGCTGCAGTTGGTGCTGGCGTGCGAAGTCGGCGAGGCTGCAGTCCTCTGCGCACACGAGAAGACTCATTGGACGCCGTCGCTGCTGCACGATGGCGCGCTGGCGTCGTCGTCGCCGTCGATGGTGATGGGGATGATGGGGATGGCTTTTGAGAGAGAGGAGCGAGTGAGGCGGAGAGGCGCAGTCGGAGATGCGATGGGCATCCGAGTGAGAGAGAGACACACACAGAGACAGCGTGGTCGCACAAGTCGTGTGAGGGGGCGACTGGCATGCCACGACGGCGGACCTCCTGCCCCCCGCTGCGACACAGACGCGGGGCGCACCCGTCCCCCTCGCGTCTTTCATCTTCTTTCTTTACTCGTCCTCTTCCTCCCTCCCTCCCAACATCAGGTCCAGAGCATGCCTACATGTATATGTTGTCTGTTCGTGTGTATGCGTATATGTGTGTGTGTGTATGTGTGTGTACCGGGCACTACCGGCACGACTATCACGCCAGACGTCGCTGGCCAGCGACAAACATAAAGCAGCGCCGATCGGCGTGGGAAGGAGAGACGCGTACCACCACCCACCAACACCAACACCCTCCCACTCATCACAACCCTTCATCATCACCACCACCATCACACGCTCCTTCTCTGGGCAGAACACACAAAGCAAGACCGAGGAGAGGCGTTACACCACATACCAGCCGCGGGCGTGCAGACGGGACTCGGCCGTGTCCGCGGCGTCGGCGTCGTCGTCCTTGACGGCGTCCTCGGCGGAGGTGCGCGGCACCATCATCACCACGGCGAAGGAGGTCGCCTGAACTGTTGTGTAGGACAACTCCGCCTGCCCGAGGCACGGCCGCCCCTCCACCGCCGTGCAGCGCACCGCCGCGGTGGAGGGCGCGCCGTCGACGCTGAGGACGACGGCGGTGGGGAAGGCGACGTCGAAGGCGCACTCGCCGTTGCTCGTCTCGTAGCGCACCGGCGGCGTGGGTGGCGGCGCGCCGCCGGCCTGGATGGCCAGCAGCGTCACGGCGAAGGAGGCGGGCGGGATCTCGGGCGGTGGAAAGCGGAGCCATCGCGGTGCCGCCGCCGCCCAGGTGCACGTCGGCGGCGGCGGCGTGGCGCTCTCGACCTCCCCCTTCTCCTGCGCCGCCTCCGCCGCCGTCGCAGCGTTGTAGAAGGTCTCGGAGAAGTACAGCGGGGCCGTGCCGCAGTTCACGAGGACGAAGGGGGCCGTGCTGGCAGGGTACTTCTGCGGGTCCTGCAGCTGCGCTGCGAGCGAGCGCAGCCGCTGCTGTAGGTCGTCGGTGCTGTACGTGTCGGCCACCACGGGCATCAGCAGTCCCACGGTGCCGTGGCGGTGGTGCGGGTGGGAGGAGGAGGCGGCGGCGAGGGCCGACATGGCCGCCTTGAACTGCGACTCGTCGAACTTCTCCTGCTGCAGTTGCGTGCTCTCCCGCGTCAGAAGCGCGAGCCACGTCACGGTGACGCCGGCGCTGTCGATCCGCTCCAGCACCAGCCGCACCGTCGCGGTCCGGTGCCCATCAGCGAACGTGTTCGGCACCGCCACCGGCATCGACTGCACGTGGGCGGCGCCGCCGCGGCGCTCCCACTCGACGCCGTGCATGCGGCACATGCGCTGGACGTCCTCGAGCGTCTGGCACGCCTCCGCCGTGATGGCGCACAGCCTCTGATACGCCTGCGCCTCCGTCTCCGCCTCCGACGCGCGCCGCTCCACCAGGTTGGGCTGCGCGCACACCTGCACCTCTCCATCTGCGGTGCCGCAGAGGTACAGCACCACCAGCAGGTCGCGCGGCGACGACGGGGGCAGCCGCATGCGGTACGCCACCACGGCGCCCATCGGCGTCTCGCCGTCGCCCAAGAGGCCCGCGACGGAGGCCATCCCGGCGTCCGTGAGCGGCGGCGGCATGAAGTCGAAGAAGCAGCCGTACAGCTGCACCGTGAGCAGCTCCACCTGCGGCTCGTAGTTCGCAAGGTCCGAGACGACGCAGTTCTTCACCGCCATGGCGGCGTAGGCGGTGGCGGTGAGGTAGGAGTGCAGTGACCGGCCCACCGCCGTCACCGTCTCGCGGCACGTCTTCACCGGGACCGTGACGCCGGGGGAGCCGTAGTGCTGCCGCGGGCTCCACGTCGTCGGCGTCGGCTCCGGCGGGATCGCATCGAGGACGGGCAGCAGCTTCGCCGCGTACTGGCCGTGCGCCGACACCAGCGGCGTCACGTCCACGTTCTCCACTCCGGGGACGTTCACCGGCGTGATGCCGGCCATCGGCTTCAGGTCCGTCTTGTTCAGCCGGTACATCATCCACAGCGTCCAGTCCTCGCGGGTGTACACGTTCACGAGGCGGCCGGCGACGACGCGGCGCAGGCCGCGCCACAGCGTGGCATCGGAGCTGCAGGTGCAGCCCAGCAGGTACACGTTCTCCACCACTCCGTACGCACGCACCTTCTCCAGCTCCCGCAGACACTCGACGATGACGCGAGAGCCGAAGCTGAAGCCGACGAGGGTGACGGGGCGGTTGCCGTGCTGCTTGTCCAGGAGCGCGACGGCGAGGTCCTTGCCGGTGTAGGCGGACCGGTTCGACAGCGTCGCGAAGTTGTTGTCGATGACGCCGGTCGCCCACACCGCGAAGAGGGGGAGCTGGAAGGCGCCCATCAGAGCCGAGAAGGCGTGAAGGCCGGTGAAGAGCGCGCCCTGCAGCAGCGTCTTCTTGGCTGTCGCGGTGGCCGTGTCGACGGCCTTCTTGGCGACGTTGTCGGCGATGTCGAGGTTCACCTGGATCGTCTCGCCGAACCGCATCAGGTACTCGTCCTCCCACTGCAGCGCGTAGGACTCGGCGCCGCCGAGCAGCTCGCTCCGCCGCAGCACCGGCTGCCACAGCCCCACCTGCTGGTCGCGCACCGGCCGGCGCGGGTCAAAGATGGCCGAGTAGCCGCTCACGCCGATCGTGAGCGTCATCTTCTCCACATCCGCGTTGCTGCCGGGCCTCTCCACGAAGTCCTGGAAGACGAGCTGCACGGTGTAGAGGGCGGCGTCGACGACGCACGTCAGCGTGAAGAACAGCCCCGGCGGCAGCTCCACCGGCGCCTGCGCGCTGCCCAACGCGGCAGGCGTCAGCGTCAGCCGCGTCAACTCCTCCAGGTTGTACGCGGTGGCGAAGGCGACGTTCACGTTGTTGAGCGCGCTCACCTCGAACTGCACCCGGACGTAGAAGCGCGGTGTGACGGGCTCGCTGTAGCTGTTGATCACCTCCACGATGTAGTACCCTTCCGCCCCGGCCAGACTCCAGCCGCTGCTGGTGAAGAAGGTGAGCGACGCCTCCGCCGGGTACACGGCCATCGGCGACGCCGTCTCGGGCCACTGCTCCCCATTCGCCATGTGCATGTCGCGAGTGATGATGTCGTGGGAGCTGCGGTTCACCAGGGACACGCCGAGCTTGCGCCGCTGGGTCACGGCGTGGCCGTACTCGAGCTGCCGCTGCGGCAGCTCCTCCACCGGGAAGGTGACCTTCCGCGCCTGCGCGGCGCTCCCGGCGGTGGTCGCGGGGTAGACCTTGAGGTACGTGTAGGGCTCCACGTGCAGCTCCAGCGCCACCCCCTGCTGGCGCCGCGTGACGTCGCAGCTCGTGAGGTGCTCCTCCATCCAGTACTCCGCCACCGTCGGGTCGAAGTCCAGTGACGCGGCCTCGCACGCCGCCGAGAGGGCCCACGAGCCGAAGAAGTCGCGCTCCGCCCGGGCCCAGATGCGCAGCGGCGCGGCGCCGGACGTGCCGGGCAGCGGCGTGGCCACGTAGCAGATGATGAACCCCGCGCCGGTGGGGTGCGCGAAGCGGTTGACGCAGGCGCAGACGCCGGCGTGCCCCGGTGGCACCGTCGCCGGCGGCGCCATCGCCCACACGCCCGAGAGGATCTTGATGGCCTTGAGGTGAAGCTGGTAGCCCGCGAGGCGGTTGTCGACGGCGAAGACGACGTGCCGGCGGCGCTTACGCAGCGGCGGCAGGTTGAGCGCGTGCGCCATCGCGACGGTGCGCGTGTGCTGCGGGACGACGACGCCGGGCTTCGAGTCGTCCTCGAGCACCTCCGAGAGGTCCCACGACGTGCCGACGGCGCCGCTGCCGCTCTCCTTCGACTGGTGCGAGCACGCGAGGCGCCGGACCACCTCCTTGTTCAGCTCTGCCGCGTCCTCCTCCGCCGTCGTCGCCGCCTCCGTCGCGGTGGTCGTCGTGGTCGTCGTCGTCGACGCCGCGAACGTCTCCACCTCGTCGATGGAGCGCAGCGCAAAGATGTCGGAGTCGGTCGTGCGGCGGAAGGCCTTGTAGCCGCCCAGCGAGGCGCCGGTGACGCCGAAGATGGCAGTCAAGTTGGCCGCCGTCAGCGCCGGCGTCACGATCGATGCGAGCGCCGCGGCGTGCGTCGCCGCCCCGACGACGGTGGCGAAGACGGCGGCCAACGCGCCGGTGCCGAGCACCGCGCCGCCCACCGCGCCGATCGCGCCCAGCGTCGTCGCCGTCGCCGTCACGAGCGCCGCGTACGCCGGGCCGACGATGGGGGCCGCCAGCCCGCCGGTCACCACGAGTGCGGCGCCGCCCAGCACGGCGAAGCCGCCGATCGTCGCGACACGCGTGAGGCTGCGCCGCCGCTGCTCCTTGTTCTGCAGCACCTCCTCCTGCCTCGCCACATTGGCAAGCTCGGCGGCGCCGCCGTCGCGGCTGACGGTGTTGCGCACCTGCGCCAGCGACGCCTCCTCCTGCTCCACGAGGGAGAAGGGGATCGCGAGTATCCAGGACAGCCGGCGTGCGGCGGCGCGCAGCCGCGCATCGTAGGTGCCGAGCCGCACCGCGAGGTTGAAGGGCAGGTTCACCACGACCCAGTCCAGCGACGGGCTCAGCACCGAGCACAGCGCCCGCACCTCCTTCTCCGTCCACCGCCGAGTCCGGAGGTCCGCGAAGTCGTACGGCGGCGGCAGGAGGAGGCCGTCCAGCAGGTTGCGCAGATTGACGTCATCGACGACGGCGTGAAAGAGCGACCGGATCGCGACGCGGTCCTCGAAGGACATCACGGTGAGCACCGGCGTCTCGGGTGCATCGGTGCGGCGGCGCACCAGCGCCGCCAGTTCCTCGGCGCTGCGCTGCGGCCGCTGCGGCGACCACAGATAGCGGTAGGAGTCGAAGAAGGTGTACGCCGCCTCCTCCTCCCCCTCCTGCGGCGGCACTGCCGTCGCGGCCATCGGCGCGACTGGTCCTCTGCTCACACACGCACACACAAATGAAAGAGCACGGCAAGCGGAGGAGCGGCGCCTGGAGGGTGAGGTGAGGTGAGGTAAGGTGAGGGGACGCAGTGCACTGCAGAGCAGCGCCACGGCCGGCTGCGTCGACGGAGCGAGGGTGGACGAGTACGAGCACGCGCAGACGGCGACGGCGGTGGCCAGATGCTGACTGGCCACCGCTGATGCACACACACACACACAGAGGGAGTAAGGTACTCGAGGTTGGTGTGCTTGTGGCGGTCGGGGTGCTTCTGCTGCTGCAGTGAGCGACAGTACGTGTATAGAAGATGGGGAAATAGTGTGGAAGAAAGCGAAATAGCGAAAGACGAAGAAGGAACAGGATGGGGGACGCAGGCGTCGTATGTGTGGCCTGTGCAACACGTGTGCTGATGTGTGCTGATGTGTGCGCGCGCGTGTGTGTGTGTGTGTGTGTGTGTGATGATAAACGGGAGAGGAGAAGGGGGAGGGTGAGTGAGACGGAGAGACGTCTCCGCCTCTTCATGAGAACGTCCGCGCGTGTGTGTGTATGTCTCTCTCTCTCTCTTTGTGTGACATGACGGCGCTGCGGAGCAGCGGCGACGACGAGTAGTGCAGTGGCGGTGCAGACGCAAGTTTATCCAAACACACACAACAAACACGCACATACACACATTCACACACGCACACGAGCGCGTCTCTATCACTGCCGCGCCGCCGACATCAGCGGCTCTCTTTCATGGTGCGGTGCGTTCCCCACCTCCTCGTTGCAGACGCGGGAGACGAAGGCGCGAGTCTCCGCGGTCAAGATGGAGGGGGGAAGGAGGTGCGTCTAGTGCGGCCGCGACTTCCACTGCTCCATGAAGGTCTCGTAGTCGAAGCAGCCCTCGCTCACAAACTCCCACACCTCCGGCGTGATGTCCTCGTGACGCCGCTGCAGCAGCGCGCCGACCTCCTCGATGGAGCTGCCGTCCCCACAGGCGGCGAGCACGTGCGCGTCCAGACGCCGCTCCACCTCCGCCAGGAAAGCCGTGAAGATGGTGTGTCGCTCGTGATCGGACTGGACGGTGTGCAGCGGCGGCACTGCCTGCCAGACCTGCTCTGCGTCGAAGGTGATCATGAAGTCCTCGATGGCGCCGACGAGGGCGTCGAAGGCCGCGTCCTCTGGCGTGCCGCCGTCCCCGCAGATGATGAACTCCCCCTCGTCGGTGTCCATCTGGATGGCGTGGCGGCTCCCACCAGTACAGCGCCGGCGAACAAGCACTTGCTCTCTTTCACCTCCTCCGCGTCGCCCACTGCGTGGCTCTCTCCGTCTCTGACGCGCCGGTTCACATGTGAATGTGTGTAAATGTGTGTGCAAAGATGTTGAAGATGTGGTGTGTATGAGAGAGAGAGAGCATGATCGAGGGAGGGGAGGTGCGTGGTTGTCAGTGCGCTTCAGCGCCTCCAGCGCTGAGAGACGCGGTGGACACACAACACACACAACACACACACACACACACACATACATACATACAGTGCCGTGGTGGTGCACGTGTGGAGAGAGAGCGAGTTAAGGGTGTGTGGGGGAGGGAGGAAGGGGAGGGAAGGGAGTTGGCAGGGACGCGCCGACGCGTCTGCCCTACTACAGAGACAACCGCATACACACACACACACACACACACACACACACACACACACACACCGCGGACCCCAGAGCGGGAGAGACGCATACACGTGCACACACACACACGCGCACACAGACACATGTAGCGGCTGGTCGTACGCGCAGCACCCACACGTTCCCCTCGCTCTCCAGCATCACAGACGCCACCACCATCACTCCGACCATCACGAACACTGCAGCCAGAGAGTCTCTACTCGATCGTGACGCGCTTGTCCTCGCCGCGCATGTGCTCCTTCCTCCCGCTGCGGCTGCCGCTGCGTGTCGGGGTAGCGACGACCGTCACGGCCGCGGCCTCCGCGGTGGGGACGAGGCGCACTGGCTTCTGCCGCCGCCGCGCTCGGTGCTCGTTCAGCTTCTTCTCCGCCGCCGCCACGTCCGCCTGGGTGATGCGAACGAGCCGCGTCGTCCGGGACACGACGGCGGTGTAGTCCGGCAGGAACGGAGAGTCGGAGTGCAGCACGTCCTCGCCGAGCTCCGAGAAGGAGCGCAGCTCCGTCCGCAGCCCCTCGCGGCCGATGATCACCTCCACCCCACCGCTGAGCACAAGCGTGAACGTGCTGCTCGGCTGGCCGGCCCGGTAGAGCACGCGGGACGGGTCGGCGGTGGTGAGGTCGAGCGCCGCCGCGGCGATGCCCGGGGCGGAGGTGCTGTTGTTCTGCTCGTCGCTCTCGCCGTCGCACGCGGCGACGTGCACAACGACGTCGCCGACCTCCTGCAGCAGGAACTTCACGTGCGCCACACTCCACGTGGCGAAGTACACGTAGGCGCGGGTGAGGTAGTAGGCGAGGGCCCACAGCTGATCCTCGGAGAGGCGCTGGTCCTCCGAGCGCGGCGGCACACCGTACGAGTAAAAGTTGACCCGCGGCGGCCGCGGCGGCGGCGCCTCCACGACCGCGCCCCCATCGAAGGCGTCCGCGTCGGAGAGCAACGTCTCGCCGCCGGAGTACTCGTCCTCGTCGTAGATCTCAGACGCGATCAGCTCCTCGATGACGTCCTCCAGCGTGACGATGCCGACGAACGCGTTGGGCGGCGCGGCGTCCGAGAAGAGCGCCATCGGCGTGATCACCTTCGGCGTCCGGTGCGCCGGTGCCCCGCACGCGCCTCCCCCACCAGCACGACCGCCGCCACCGCCGGTGCCGTGCGCTGCCGCTGCCGTGTCGGGGTCCAGCGGCGTGTCCCGCACCCGCCGCACCGACGACCGCGTCGAGCTGCCACGCTCGCTCTCCGATCCGGCGGCGGTGGCGGTGGCGGCAGTGTCCGCGGGCTCGACGAAGAGCAGCTGCGTGTGTCGGTGCTCGAAGATGTGCAGCGTGTCTTGCAGAAGCGTGTCTGCCTTGACGATCAGCATGTCGCGCGGGTGCTGCAGCAGGAAGTCGCGCACCGTCATTTCGCTGTTGTGGCCGAGGTAGGAGTTGTCGATGAGGTCCTTCACGTAGAGCACGCCCATCACCTTGTCCCGCGTGCCGTGGTAGACAGGCACGCGCGAGATGCCGTGCTCCCACAGCCGCCGCTCCAGCGCCGTGTCAAGGCGCGTGCCGGCCTCCAGCATCACCGCCTTCTCCATCGGCGTCATGGCGGCATCCACGGTGACCTCGTTCATGTCCATGGCGCTGAGCATCATGCGCACCTGATCCGTATCGATCCCGGACTTGTCGGAGAACTTCTCGCAGTGCAGCCGGATGAGCTTCCGCAGCTCCTTGCGGTCGTACATCTGACCAGCCTCGTGCCCCACCATCCAGTCCAGCATGAGGCCGAGCGGCTTCGTGATGGGCCACATCACAAACAAGGAGATCTTCAACGCCGGCAGACTCTTCGTCCCGGCCCACAGCGCGTTGTTCTGGTTGTTGCAGAAGCTCATCGGGATCACCTCGCCGAAGACCAAGACGATCAACGTGCCGACGATGAAGTTCACCAACTCGCTGGCGCCGAGGATCGCCGCGACGAGCTGCGACGTGAGCACCATCGTCAGCATGTTGCCCACCAGCAGCGTCGCCAGCAGCTGATGGCCCAGCAGACGCACCGGCAGAATCTTACGCGCGTAGGTGCGGTCCGGCTCCTGCCCCGCCTCTGCGATGATCTCCAGCGAGACGGTGTCCATCCCGAGCAGCCCGATCGTCAGACCGCAGTACATGGCGGAGAGCATCACGGTGCTCGTGCAGAAGAGCAGAAGTAACCACAGCGGCCAGGCCGCGTAGCCACTGGCTGACCCTTCAGATGCGGCGGACACCGGCAGCGCGGCATGCGCCAGCATGCCGACCGCGAGCGCAAGCATCCATGGCCGAGTGGAGGTCGTAGCCGGGGGAAGAGGCACCTCTGTGCCCATGCCAACGCGCGCGGCTGCTGTTGCAAGGCGCGCGGGAGACAAGACACGAACGCGTCCGCAGGACGGCGAGGATGAGCACAAACACACACACACACAGGCAGGCGGGCGGGCAGGCAGGCAGGTAGCAGTGTTGACGAGCTCAGATCAACGGGGCGGGTGAGGAGAAGCACTTCGACGAGACGAAAGAAGTACACGATGTGGAGAGGAAGAGAGAAGGAGACTCGGTCGGCGAGAAGGACAACGACAGATAAGTACGAGAGTGTCAGCGTCACTATCCCTTCTCTCTCACTGTGTGTGTGTTTATGTGAGTGTGGTGCTTGTAGGAGATGGACAAAAAAAAAAAAAAGAGGTGGACAGCACTGTTGCGCGAGGCGACGCGGCGTGCACGCGATACGTCCGTGAGTGTGTGAGTGTGTGTGTGTTTAGGTGTGTGCGGGTGCGTCGTAGGAGACTCTCTCTCTCTCGCCCATCCAACAACAACAACAAGACACACACGCGTGTACACAAAGCCACGGATGAGGACAGTAGAGACACAGAGAGAAGGAGAGACGATGGAACAGAGGGCGAGGGGGGTGACAATGATGTCCACAAACACACACACACACATACAGACATACAGACATACGTACACAAGCACACGTGACAGTGCCTTGATACTGTGGTGAGCGATGTGGGGGCGGAGAGGGGTTGCGCGCACTGTGGACAGGGGCGAGTGCAGCCGCGACACACCCACTCCACTCATGGGGGGCCTTTCTCTCTCTCTATCTCTCTCCATCTCCTCTCGACACGTTCGGGTTGGTTTGCGTCTCTGTACACTCAAGCGCGGTGCAACGAGCGCGGCACACAACAAATACACACACACACGCAATCTCTCAAGATGAAAGAAAAAAAAAAAAAATGGAGCGAGAAAGTGAAGAAAGAAGGAAAGAAAGGAAAGGAGCTCGCAGAACGTCACGAACACAACAACACGACGACGCCACATCGAGAGCACCGACTTCTTAAGCGAGGGATGATGTGTGAACCTGGTGGGGGGGGTCCATGTGGTTGGTGCGCAAGAGCAACAGAGAGCACGCAACGCGACATGCGCGGCCGACCCGCCCACCACCTCCTCTCTTTTGTCTTCCCTCTCCCTCCCCCCCAGTCTCATCTCATCTCTCTCTCCACACAGATACATACACACAGATATGTGTAGACACGCGCGCCGCTCGCACGCACCTCCGTGTGTGTGTGTATGTGTGGGTGTGTGTGCCCAAGAGATGGAGGGGGAGGTGAGGAAGGTGAGAAAGGAAGGAGGAAGGAGATCCTAGCGATGCGCTGGCGCTGTCGCCGCTAGACTGTCCTCTTCCCCGTTGCACCGTACGTCCGCTGCTGCTGCTGCTGCTGCTGCTGCTGCTGCGACAGGTGTGTGGCGCCGACGCGAGGGCTGAGAAGCGTCTCTCGTTCGTTGTTCTCCATTATGTTGAGGCTCTGGCGAGACGCGGAGGCGCGCATGGACGCCGCAGTGTTGGGCCCGAGAATGCGCAAGGTGCTGTTGCGGTGGCGGTTGATGGACTGGTAGGAGAGGTACTTGTCGAAGACCGCGCTGGAGATCCTGTACACGCGCGCGGCGGAGAGCACGATCGCGCTGTAGTCGGGCACGAAGAAGGACTTGGTGAGCGCCTCCTCGCCGATGAAGTTGAAGCTCTGCAACTTCGACCGGAACGTCTCGGCGCCGACGAGCAGCTCGACCCGCCCGCCGAGGACGAGGGTGAAGCAGTCGGAGCGCAGACCGCGGGAGTACAGGACGTGCGCCGCATCCACCGCCGCGCTGAGAAACTGCGTGTGGCCACCGCGGAAGAGGTGCGAGTGCGATGACCCGCCCGGCATTACCCCCGTCTGCGAGCTGGAGATGCTGCGGTTGTCGAGGGCCTGATCTGGCGGTGTGCTCATGGGCACCTCAGCCGTGCTGTTGTGCAGACTCGGCGGGATGGCGCACAGCTGCAGGTCGCGGCACTCGTCCAGCAGCAGCTTGATGTAGGGCAGCTGCCACCCGTAGAAGCAGCGCACCGCCCGACTCAGGTAGTAGACGACGGCCCACACCTGCGACTCCGTCAAGGGAATGCTCTCCGTGGGGTGAGTGAAGTAGGAGTAGAAGTTCACACGCGGCGCCGTCGCCGGCTCCTTGGGCAGGTTGAGGCGGTTGGGGTAGCGGCCGTTGCCGGGGATGTCCACAGACGCGTAGCGCGTCTCGGGCTCGACGCCGTCGTAGCGGTCGTACTCGTCGTATATCTCTGACGCGAGGAGCTCCTCCACGACGTCCTCCATCGTGACGATGCCGACGATCTTCGAGTGCGCGGAGGCGAAGCTGCGCAGCGGCGCCGGGGCCTCCAAGCGCCACGTCGTCTCGAAGTCCGCCAGCGCGGCGGTGCTCGCGGCCCCCGAGACGCACGACGCGTCCTCTTCAAAGACGACAGCCATGTGCGTCTGCGCCTCCTGGAAGAACTTGAGCGTCGACGGCAGCGATGTGGAGGCGCACACCATCGCGAAGAGGCGGTCCTTCGCCTTCACCACCTGCGCCACGGTCATCTGCGTGAACTCCGACGACGTGTTCACCCCCATCAAGTCCTTCACGACCAGGATGCTCTCGAACACACCGGGCGCCGACTCCACCGGCACGCGCGAGCGGCCCGACTTCCACAGCTTCTCCACGAAGTCAGGGGTGATGAGGTCGGTGTCGCGCACGCAGACCGTCTTCTCGATCGGTGTCATGATGTCGCGCACCTTGCGCTCGTGGAAGTCCATCGCGGCGAGCAGCAGGTTCAGCTCCGACTTGGCCATGTGCGAGTCATCGCCGCCCTCGCGCTCGTAGTGCAGCACCATCAGCTTGCGCATCTCCTTCTTGTCGTAGACCTGGCCGGTCTCCTCGCTGCCGACGATGACGTCCAGGAACCAACCGAGCGAGGCGGAGAGCGGGTAGGTGAGCACCATGGCGACCTTCACGAAGATCGACCCGGCCGCGGCGACGCGCAGCGAGTGCTTCGAGCGGCAGATGGACATGGGCAGGATCTCGGCGAAGAGAACGATCACCAACGTGCTCACAATGAACTTCCAAACACTGGAGCCGCTGTTGTCTACCACGTGCGTGCTCGTGCCGCGCGTGCGTATCGCCTCCACCACGTCGAAGACGTCGCTGAACTCCTGCACAATGAGCACGTTGCACAGCATGTTGGAGATGATGAGGGTGCAGAGCGTCTTATGGCCCTGCTTGCGCAGCGGCAGCACCGTCGCGGCGTAGGTGCAGTCCGGCGTCGGCCCGCTCTCCGCAATGATCTCTAGCGTGAAGGTGTTCGCGCACATGACGCCGAGCGTCAGTCCGGCAAAGATGGCGGACAGGAAGGCGAACATGCAAATGCGAAGTGTGTGGTCGAGCAGCGTGTACACGCGCCGCTTCTGCTTGCGGCTCTCGCTCGCCAGCTTCTTGTCGGACAGCAGCGACGGGTCCTTCGTGGTGCTCTTGGCGCCGACTCCGTCTGTGCTGAGGGTGGCGGCGAGGAACAGCGCGTATGCTGCAAACATGATGCACAGCCGCACCGACCGCACCGTCGCGGCCCGCGAGCGCGTCACCTGCATCTCGGCAGGGCTCGCTGGAGAAGCAGCCACGACAACTGCCTTGTTTCCAAAACAAAAAAAAAGGTGGAGAGTGTGACACACAAGAGAGAGAGAGGGACCACCAACAGGACGTGACCACGGCGGCCGCTCTTCCTCCCCTACCCCAAGCTGCTTGAGGACAGGATGGCTGAGAGCGAGGCGTGTCGCTCTCTGCGTGACACGGCAACGAACGACCCGCCACGCACGAGTACGCGGTGCACACACCGAGACTCCTCTCCTCACACACACACACACACGCAATCCAAACAACGGCGGTAGGCAGCGACACCGACAGCGCGGTGCTCTTGCCTACGTTGGAGTCCGCAGCTCTGTGGAGCAACTCCTCTGTCACGGCGCTTCGCTTGAAAAAAAAAAACAAAAAAGAAATTGAGCGAAAAAAAAAAAAAAAACGGCAACAGCGACACACACACGCACACACACGAAGAGAATGACAGTGAAGAGACAACAGACGATCGACGAGTAGGACGGAAGGGAGGCAAAGGGAGGGAGGCAAGGGAGGCAAGAGGGACACGTGCCGTCCTCCTCGGTCTCTCCGTCACGAGCAGCGGTGGGAAGGCGTGTGTGTGCGTGTGTGTAGATGAGTGATGAGACCCGGTGGACGCACAGAGAGTGAGAGAGAGGAGGAGAGAGAGGGAGAGGGAGAGGGAGAGGGAGGAGGGACAGTGATGGATGATAAGGAGAGAAAACACAAACGCACACCAAGAGAGGAGGACGGACTCTACGCCGAAGGAGTTGCTGTCGTCCACAGCCGCGCGCATACACGTATGTGTGTGTGTGTGTGTGTGTGTTGAGCGGCGGAGCAGCAAGCGCAGATCGTCAAGAGAGAGAGAGAGAGGAGGCGGAGTAGAGGATGGGAGACATCATCACAGAGCGGCGGAAGAGAAGCGCCGCACCCCACCCCACCCCACCTCACCCATGCCCCGAGTGGAACAGACGGACACGCACACGCAGGAGGAGCACCAACATGCACAGTGCCTCAGTGGTGGGGAATCATGAGAGGGGGTGGAGAGCGGAGCGGGCCGCCGTGCATGTCGCCGTCCTCCCTTCCTCCCTCCCTCCCTCTCTCTCTCTCTCTCGCATCGACGGATGGAGGGGAGGGTGCACCACAGAGCTGAAGGCGACGCACGTGCGCATGCGTCCTCCAGTGCCTCTCCTGCTCCGCCCCACCCCATCAAAAGAGTAACGCTGTCACCATCAGCAGCTGTTCAGAAGCAAATCTGCGTTGTGAAAGTCGAAGCGGTAGAGCCACGCGCCACTCTTGCTCTCTCTCTATGCGGTCGGCACACACTCCACAACGTAAGGAAGGCCGACAGGCGTCACGACAAACTTAAACACACACAAACACACGCACACAGGTACAGATATGTTAACGACATTGAGAGAAGGAAGGTGTGAGAGTTGGAGCGGCCCATCCTCTCCGACGAGCCGGGGTGTGGACCAACACACACCCTCGCACACACACACACGCACACACATACAGTGTCCCCACCATCGAACAAGGAGAGTACACACACACACACACACACACGCACACAGACAGACAGACACACACCTGCGCCTGTCGTCTCCCATCTACGTCATCCTCCGTCGCAGCCTTGTCCGCTCCGTGCACTCTCCAGCTCCGTGTCGTGCTCCCCGTGCAGCTGCCCCCCTCCCTCTCCCTCTCCCTTCCCATCTACACACCGGAGAGGGAGGAGGGACGAGGGACGAGGGGGGGAGGAGAGAGAAAGAAAGAGAGAGTTGTGTGGTCCTCTTCAGAACAGTCCGGCACTCGAGGCGTAGTGCATCGCGCGTTTGCCAGGGTGCGGGACGTGTGTGAAGGTCGTGTACCGTGGCTTCATGCTGCCACCGGTGAAGCGGATGAAGGCGCCCTTGTTGCCCATCTGATCGCAGTAGTTCGGCGCGCTGAAGACCGTCACGCACTTGCCGTTGTGGTCCACCTCGTAGCCCTCCTCCTTCACCTCGTGCGAGCGCACCACCAGCTCCAGGTTGTTGTTCTTCAAGAACGTCGCCGTCACGTCGGGGCCGAAGGAGGGGCAGCCTACGCCGCGCTTGCTTGGTGCGCGGCCCGGCATCGGCTGTGGGTCTGCCCACAGACTCTCGCAGATGAGGCCGCTCTCTGGGATCTCGCGGAACCGGTTCGGCTTCTGGAGCTCCGCGATGGTGACGTCGTCGCGCGAGTAGATGCCGCCGTGGACGACGAAGACCTTGCCGTCGAGGATGTGGCCGGTCGGCAGTGCGTTGAAGACGAGGGAGAAGAGGCTGAAGACCTCGGCGGAGTACTTGGCGCGCACCTCGCCTTCGAAGCCGTAGATGCGGTTCATCGCGAGGCCCTCGTGGTTGCCGCGAGAGAGGAAGACGTGGTCGGGGTAGAGCAGCTTGTAGGCGAAGAGCGTCAGCACGTTCTCCACCGAGTAGGAGCCGCGGTCGACGAAGTCGCCGTTGAAGAGGTAGCGGTTCGAGGGCGACGGCGCGCCGTTGAGCTTGAAGATGTTCTGCAGGTCGTAGAACTGGCCGTGTGTGTCACCGCAGACGGTGATGTCCTCGCCGGCCGGCAGCGACACCGTGACGAAGTTCGGGTAGGATTGGAAGAGCTTCAGCAGCTCCAGCAGCATAAAGACAACATCGCGGCGGTCGATCTTCTTCTCCACCCGGAAGTGCTCCTGCATCGCCTCCACGAACTGCACCGTGATCACATCATTCTCGATGCGCGGGCCGTCGTAGGACGCGGCGTGCACGCCGAGCTTGATGGTGGCCGAGACAGGCTCACCATCGCTTGACTTGATGGCGTTCTCGAAGCGGATGCGCTTCAGTTCCTTCTCGCACAGGTCGCTCTTCAGCTGCGCGTCCTTCTCCGTCGGCACGAGCTTCAGCACGACGCCGAACTCGCGCTGCGCATCCTTGAACTTGCCCAGCAGCAAGTAGGCCGACGCCTTGCGATAGTACGCCTTCACGAAGCCCGGCTCCAGGTCGACGGCCTCCTGCGCATCCGCCAGCGCCGCGCCGGGGAGCTCGAGCTTGATGTAGGCCAACGCGCGATTGCACAGCAGCGTAGGGGTCTTGCACGCCTCGATCGCTAGCGTGTACGAGTCCACCGCGTGCTGGAACTTCTTCTCTTGGAAGTATGTGTTGCCCTCCTGCTTCAGGCGGTCCGCCTCCTCCATGGTTGTGGACGGCGGCGCAGCTGCAGCGCAACAAGACAAAGCAGTGTGTGTCTGTGTATGTGTGTGTGTGTGTGTGTGACGGAGTGAGGCGGAGAGGGGATGGTACTGCTGTCTGCAGCACAACAGGTGCAGCGTGCGCGCGACTGTGCGCAAAAAAGAAAAAAAAGAAAGAGTAAAAGATAAGGGAGGAGAAAGGGGAGAGAGAGACGGGGGAAGGTACAGTATTGCCTGTGCCTGATGTGTGTGTGCATGTGTGCATGTGTGTGTGTGTGCATGTGTGTGTGTGTGTGTGTGTGCATATGTGTGTGTGTGTCAGTCATGCAGCCGTTTCCATTGTGGATACGTGCAGGTGGCGTAGCCGGCGGGCGATAGGAGGAGAGATGGGCAGGTGAAGGAAAGAGAAGGAGGAGGGTGGAGGTCAACGATGGCGTCAATGCAGCGGCGGCTGAACACGTGCGAACACCCGCCGCCACACGACACAGCAACAGAACGCACGTGTACTGGTGCGCAGCCCGAGGACACGCGCGGCGGCGCCATAGTCTTCGGGATGCACTGTGGCGTGTGTATGTGTATGTGTATGCTGACAAGGGAGAGGAGGGCGACGCAAGCGGTGACCATCTCCCTCACCGACCCACACGAGGAGAGAAGAGGAGGGGGAGGGGTCTTACGAGAGGTCGGCGTGAGAAGAACGTGACGTGGAAGTACACAGTGCAAGAAGGCGGCGTGCGTACGTGCCCACGATACACACACACACACACACACACACACACACACACACACAGACGTACTCACACGTGGATGACTTGTCTGCGTGTGCATCTCCTTCCCGGGAGGCGTCCAGCAAACGAACACAATTGAGAGAGAGTGGTGAGGGACGGCAGAGGCGCCGCCTCAACATCCGAACATGGCGTCGGTGCTTGTCTGGCGGCGGTGGAGTTGCACCGACAGCACCCACCGGAGTGGCAGCCACACGTTGTTCACACACACACACACACGCAGTCACAGACAGACAGAAGAGGGGACACGACCTGCTAAGCAGCTGCACCGTAGTTGACAACGGACCCGGCGTCCGTCACCGCAGTGGGCGTGTGGTCCACGTAGAACATGGGCGCCTCCTCGAGGCAGGGGGCGAGGTCGGTGATGTCGTCCACGTAGAAGCGGTCCAGCTCGCCGCTGTCGAGGAGGGCCATCGAGGTCTGCATGACTCGGTAGAAGCGGTCGGGGACGTGGTCTGCAAACATTGTGGGGGAGGCGAGCAGCATCTGCACCGCCTCGAGGTCCCGCACGACGGGGATGTACACTTCCTCGCTGTAGCGCCGACAGCCCGGGACACACCAGGTCTGCGTGCACACCTCCACCACCTTCACGTAGTGGATCATCAGCATGCAGTTGTACAACTTCTTCGTCTCCCGGGTTGGGATGCACGGCGAGTGGTGCAGCGCCGCGCGGTGCGACGCGCTCTCCGACGAGCGCCGGCCCTGCGCCTCGGTGGCGGTGGCGGGGTGGAAGGACTTGGCGAGCTCTGCCGTGCGGAGCGCGTTGAGGAAGACGACGTTCTTGTTCATATCCGATGCGGCGAGGACGTCAAAGATGGACTCGCGGAACGTGTCGAAGGTGTGCTGCGCCAGCCGCGGGATCATGTCGTAGCCCATGCAGGCGGCGGCGACGAAGTCTTTCTGATACTCCATCACAGCCCGCGAGACGGTGCCGCCGGGTGGCGCGTAGGCGAGGCAGCGCAGACGACCGCGCAGCTCCGGGTTGTCGGACCACAAAATCGCAGAGAGGATGAGCGCGACACCCGCGCCGAGGGAGTGGCCGAGGAGCACCACCCGCTTGGTGGCGAAGCGGCCGCGCACGAGCTGCTGGAGAAGGCCACGTTCGCGGAGGTGGTGCACCACGTAGGTGGCGCACCGCACCATCCCGCCATGCGCGTAGTACTCACTCGCTGCGACGTCTGGTGGCGTGTCGTGCAGCTCCAGCGTCACGGGAAGCGCTGCGAAGTCTGTGATGCAGTCATCGATAGACATGCTTCCGCGGATCGCAACGATGATCGAGTCGCTGGCGCGGTCGTAGGCGACGTAGTGCACCGGCTTGAACACTTTGTTCTCCCAACTCGTGAGCAGCACATCCTCCTCGGGGAGGTGTGTCTCGTGCAGTAGCGCCGTCAAGTCGCAGTAGCACCGCTGACCGCGGTGGTGGCCGGGGTGGTGCCGGCAGCACATGCACGGGTCGAAGCAGCAGAGCCGAGCCAGCCCTGAGCCGCAGTGCCGGAACTCGAACAGCAGCCAGCCGTAGGCGGCCATGAAGAAGCGGCTGTACTGCTGCAGCTCGCGTGCCCACTCCCGCTGCTGTGCGGTGAGGCGCTGCGCCGGCCGCGCCTGGCTCGAGACGCGCTCGGGGTACCCGTGTGGGTTCGGCCCGTAGTCGACCATGCGCGAGAGCAGCCGGCGGGAGCGGCTCTGGTAGCCGTGCAGCAGCAGTGTGCCGGCGGCGATGTCGCTCGGCACGATGTCGTAGCCGCGGAAGGCGACAGCGAAGACCTGCGCGAGGTCTGTGTAGGCGTCCTCCGTCTGACTCCGCTTCCCACAGCGGCAGCAGCAGATGCGGAAGCGCGTCCACCACGCGTGCGCGTAGTCGCTGCTGTTGCGGTACACACGCCGCCCACTCGGGTCGAACGCGACGAGGAACGTGGTGACGTGGAGGGCAAACACAAGGAAGTCGATCACGATGGCGCCGCGCAGCATGTGCCGCGTCGACGGGAGCGTGCAGCGCGTGGCCTCGCCGTCGTAGATCGCGTACTTGGCACTCAGCGCTGTGAGGACAAAGATGCACACGATGCAGGCGCTGTTGAAGTAGAGGAGCACAGGCACGGCGCTGCGCTTCGACACCTCGAAGACGCCGCCGCGGAGGCTGAACACAGCCGTGCAGATAAACAGTACAGCACTGGCGAGGTTCACGCAGACGAGGCCCAACATGGCGCGTCCCCAGGCGGTACTTGCGCCATCGCAGTCCTCGAGATAGTTGTCGCGGGATGTGTTCAGCCGGCACGCCACGAGAACGCCGCTGCCGGTGAGCAGCAGCGCGTGCAGAACACTGGAGAAGACGAAGTCATCGGAGCCGACGCGCCACGCTCGCCCACACCACACCAGAGACGGCATCTACCGCACACACACACACATACACAGGAGCACAGTCTTTTTTTTTTTTTTCTTATTTGCACCTGCAGCGTCGATGAAACAAACACTCGCTCAGTGTCAGTGCACTTCCCCACCCGAAAAGGAGGACTGACGTGTGTGTGTGTGTCTGATGGAGCTGAAGCCCAGTGACGAGGCGCCGCAAGGAGAGAAAGTAAGTGTGCGTGTGTGTGTGTGTGTGTGTCACACACACGCCGCGATTGGCCGTGGAACAAAACGAAGAAGTTCAAGACGACAGAGGTGGGGGAGTGGGGATGGAGAGAGAGTCAACATGTTCACATGTGCGCGTACGTGTGTCTGTGTGTGTGTGTGTGTGTGTGTATATACGTGAAACTGTCCACACGCCACGAGGACATCTCCCACCGCGTCCTCCACGAACGACGCCAGCCGAAGCGCGTACGACACGACAGAGGCAGCGAGGGAGAAGGAGAGGTGGAGAGGTGGAGAGCCGCCAGACACACTGGTGCATGACTCTCTTCTCTCTCTGCCAAAGGTGCTGTGGCACTGCCAGGGCGAGAGGCGCGCCTGTCAGTCCCATGCACGACTCGTCTCCTCCACTCCCTTTTTTTTTATTATGTTTGTTTGTGAAGTTTGTTTTGCGGGGAGGACACACAAGCATATTCTGCATGGTGGCTCTGCTTCATATAGTTATCCGGCGCGTCGGCTGCTACCACCCCCCCCCCACCACCACCAACCCTCTCCCACCGCCGCGCACGCCGCTCCTTCTCTCCTCGTCTCTTCGGCACCTGTGCAGCTGACATGGCGGGCGGAGGAGGAGGGTGAGGGCGTGCGTGAGGTGTCATGCACTCCACAGCGAGAGAGAGAGAGAGGGGGGGAGAGGGGGGAGTGAGGGGAAGAGGACGTGCAAAGACACACACACATATACACACACGGAGAGATATACACTAGCTGAAGTGACTGAGAGGCTGGGCTCTTGAGGAAGGGAGAGGAGGAGGAGAAGGGGAGGGTGGTGGGAGGGGCGCCGCGCCGCAGCCAGTCTCTGCATGCGTGTGTGTGTGTGTGCGTGTGTACACAGGTATACGTCCACACACCCAGACTCACATACACACACACACACACACAAACACACACGCACACACACGGACACAGATACACAAAAAAGTGTTCTAACAGACACGCAGCCGCACTCTCGTACTGCGTAGCGCCGTTCCTTTACTTGCCCGTGCCGGTGTTCGCTCGCTTCGGCGACGACACCAGTGAAACCAGAGAAGAAAAAAAAAAAAAATGCACATGCAGACATACAGACACACACACACACACACACACAGGCACACACACGCGTACGTGCAGGCACATACACACACGCTCACATAAAGACACAATGACGCAGAACAGTGGCGTTGGGCGTGTGGGTGTGCTGTGCCTTGGAGGGGGGAGGGGGGGAGGGATGGTGGACTCGAGTAAAACACACACACACACACAAAAAAAAAAAAAACAGCCGTGACCAGGCCACTATCGCTGCCGTGCAGCATCTCCGTCGGAGAGTGAGTGAGAGTGAGAGAAAGAAAGAAGAAAGGAGAAGGGGAAAGGTGGCCGCGGTGGTGGAGGCAGCTGAGGAGAAGGAGAAGGAAGAGACATCGCACACGTGCGCAGTGCAGAAGTGGGATGAAGAGCTGCCGATGACTTCATAGGTTTGTACGACAACTCAAACACACGTACACACAGACAAACGTCACGTACACACAGACACTCACACACACACTGAAGCTGACACATGCACACGCGCATGCACGTACACACGCAAAAAGCAGAAGCACAGTCGCACAACGCCTTCAGCACGATGGCACACACATGCTGCCGGACACACTCAGAACAAACAAAAATGTACGGAAAAGCGGAGCGGGAGAGAGACGCTGAAAAGAAAAGAAAAACTCAATACACACAACACACACACAAACACAGAGGCACGCACGCACTGCGATCTCAGAGACCGGCAAAGGCCCTATAGTAAATGCTCAGACACACAAAAAAAACACCCGCAGCGCTGCACCCGCAAGTAATTCACGACCACGAAATAATAATAACAACAAAAAAAAGAGAAACAACGCGTTTTCAGACAGTTTCCTCTTCTTTTTTTTTTTTTTTTGATTTGCACGTCCTCGTGCCTGCGTGACTCCCCTGATGCACAACGCGGTGCGGTGTGTGTGTGTGTGTGGTGAAAAAGCGTGGATGTCAGAAGAGCGACTATGAGAGACAAGAGGTGTTTCTGTTATGTCGCACGTCATCGTAGTGCGCAATGCACGAGACGTCGTCACCTTCACACACAAACACACACACACACACACACACACACACCGCACCGCATCGTTCCACAATAAAAAGCAACAACGCGGCCGCAAGAAGTTCCGCAGGACAGGCACTCCTTCGCACCCCTACTTCACACACACACACAAAAAAAAAAAAACTCAAGAGACACACGACGCGGATGAAAGGAGCAGAGAAAGAGAGGGAGGGGGCCGGTGAAGGTTCGCGCGCAGATGCGTGCGTGTGTGATACTGTGTGTTCTACTTTTGATTTCTGTTTTTTTTTTTGTTTTTTGTTTTTCTCGTTTTTTAATTGTTTTCCTTTTTTTTGTTGTTTCCCTGTAAACAAGACCACAAGAACGAGGTGAGGCTAGCGCACCAACATCAGGGGTGTGCGGAGAGAGAGAGAGAGGCTGAAGGTTGCGCGTACCCCCCGAAGCCACCCGCGCCGGTTCACGGACAGGTGTGGTGTGTTGCATCATGTGGAAGACGACGCTGCCGCTGAGGAGAAGCGCGCAAGGGCGAGAACCAGAACAACATCAGACAGAGAGAAACAAACAACAACAACAAAAAAAAAAAAGAATGACGCATCGTTGCTGAGGTGATAGCACAGTTGGCTCGCGCGTGCGAACTTTTTGGCTGCGTCGTACCGGCGGCGTACCAAAGGGGGTGGGGTGGGGGGCTCCTGCAGTGCCAACAGTGACGGTGGTGGTGGTGGTATGCAGTGCAGTCGAGCTTGTTTCTTTTTTTTTTGTTTGATTTTGTTGTTTCCTTGTCGGCGTTGTGCTTGGGGTGTGCTTCTCCTCCCCCCCCCTACTCCCCACAGGTCAGTGAGACTCGCTTCAGCGCGTCGAGCTCCACAACAACGAGCAGCTGGACACGGAGCTGGCAGAGCAAGTGAGGGAGGATGAAAGATATTGCACGCCGCGTGCGGCGTGTCACACACACACACACACACACACACACGCACGCGCACTAGGCACCACCCCAACCATCTCTTCGTCCCTGTCCCTCTCTCTCTCTGCAAGTAGCTGGCTGTGGTAACGTCCGTGACGCACGCACTCTGTTTTTGAACTTGTCGTGTGGACGAGTGCGCCGTCGGCTTCGAAGGGCAGCGGGTGAGGAGACTCGAGGCGGATACACACACACACACACACACACACGTATTCATCAGCATACTATCAGCCACGGCGGCGCCTCCGCGCATGCGACCAGAGCAGAACAAGACAGGGAGAGACGGAGAGAGAGAGAGAGAGAGCAAGAGACAGAAAGAGTGAGAAAGAGTGAGAAAGAGAGAGTTTGGAGAGGTAAACAACAACAACAACAACAAATACACAAACAACAACACCAACTAAAGATCGGCCATGAGAGGTGCGGAGGAAGATGCGAGAGAGAGAGAGAGGAGAAGGCGGGTGGGAGCGTCCAGGAGGTCAAACATGAACACACACACACACACACTTTAAAAAAACGCTCTCTTTGTCTCACACACGCACACACACACGCGAGGATCTCGATCAGCACCACCTGCAACACGAAGAAAAGACATTCACACAGACTGGGAAAAAAAAAAAGGAAATAAAAGGAGGAGATGACACCGCCGCTGAACCGCGACGACCTCCATAACACTCTGGAGGAGAAACGCAAACACACAGAGATACACGCACACATACACATGCAGGGAGAGAAGAAGAAAAAAAAAAAAGAGCCCGGGGGGACGCAGAAGCGCAAGACGGAAAGGGAAAAAGGAAAAGCACACAAGTTGACGTACAGCATCAACGAGAGAGAGATCAAAACAACAACAACAAAAAAAAACACACACATCAGCAAAAAAGAACACACGGAGGAGGACAGGCGCACTGAGACACCACAGCCGCACATCCCAGCCGTACTGAGATACACGTACAGTGGCGCAGGCGCACACAAGCATGCACACACACACGTACACACACACATACACACACACACACACACATACACACACACACACACACACACACAGCAGCTCCGCCGTTGGCGTGAGGGGAGAAGAAGCGGAGGAAGGGAGAGGAGAGCGGACACATGCGTCAGCACAGTTGTGCGAGAGAAGCGAGGCCAGAGCACCCGATCGGATTCCCGGACAAGGTGGAGAGACCGGCGTGTGGAAGTGGAAGTGGCGACTGTTGGCGGCCTCCGCACGCCGTAACACAACGAAACCAGAGAGGGCACACAGTCAACACAGACAACACAAACGTAACACAAAAAACAAATCTCGAGAAGAAAGAAAAAAAAAAATGGAGTACAGGACAAGAAGGACGTGGGAGGAGGGGGGGGGAGGAGGAGGAGGGAGAAAGGTGAGAAACACACAAACAAATAAAAAAGTCAAACGGGAAAGTGTGAAGGATACACTGTGTCGGGATGATGGTGCTCATCCCGACACACGCACACACACCGACTTGCACCCGGCGTGTCTCTCTCAATCACACAGATACGTTCGCGTCTGTCACAAAAAAAAAAAAAAAAAACAACGAGAAGTAAAAAAAAAAAAATGAAGACGTCAGAGTACACGACACGAAACCGGTAGACGACAACGACACATGCGCTTGTTTCCACGTCATGTGCGTCTCCGCGTGCGTGAGTGTCTCTCTACTGATATTGCCACAAACACAAACACACGCGGGAGAATAAAAAAAAAAAGCAAATGGCCAGCCTGAGGCACACAAAGCGCAGCAAGAACACAACCAGACCCGGGCAGTCCTCTTTCTTCGCCATACGCTGTTTGTGGCCTTGACACAGCTCCATCGTGGCGGCGCTCGTGTGCGCCTCGGTCTCTCAGCGCGCGCTCCTCCCACCACTCCGCCGCGTTACAGACTCCACCCACTGCGCTGGACGCACAGAGAGAGAGAGAGAGAGACTGAGACTGAGACTCACACACATGCGCTGCGTGCAGGCGATTGTTCACGAATGCCGATCCAGTTGGCCGACCAGGCCTCGGCACGGTCACTATAGTAGCGCAGCACACACACAGGCACATACAGAGATGCATGCACATCCACAGCGCGCGGGGAGTGAGGGGGGGGGGGGCAACAGAGGATGAGTGCGGAGACAAGGTCAGACTGCAAAAGCCACCGACAGGGAAGGGGGGTCTACACACACACACACACACACACACACACACACACAAAGATCAATCAACTAAAAAAAATGAGGAAAAGCACACATTCACAGGTGAATCTGAGAAAGAAGAAGAACAAACAAACCACAGAGACACACACACAAAGAGAGAGACGAGAGGCTGAAGGGAGAGAAGGAGCATGATGGGGGGCGTGAGGGAGAGGTGCTGTGGCGCACCCTTTTCCCCATCACTGTGCCACGCATCAGCACAGCACATCCTGCGTGCCACAGTGAAATGGGGGGAGACGACTACCACGGCACTGAATCACACACACGCAGGTCAAGGCCACCACCCACAAAACAAGCATACACACACACACAAACGAACGTTGAGATGGAGAGAGAGAGAGAGGCACACCGATACAGAGGTGGGGGGAGAGGTGGGATGAAAGACACACACACACACACACGCTCGCACAGAGACACATACACACACAGACAAACACGTGTGTGGTGAAAGAGCTGATTCGATGTCAGCTTCTTTTTTTTTTTTTTTTTGCTCTCTACTGCACGTGCGCGTACACCACACTCACACACAAAAACGGGGGGAAAAACAAAATGAGCAATCGGAGAAAAAAAAAAAAAAAGAGGAGAAGAGTGTACGCGGAGGCACAGCAGCAGGATGCACGAACACGCTAAAACACACAAAAAAAAAAAATTGCAGGCGCCGGCGCGGACATGAACATACGCACACACACACACAAAAAAAAAAAAAAAAAACACAAATCATAGCTGAAAACAACAAATTATAGATGAATGGGTCTCTGACGCCCCCACCCTTTACCCAGGGTAACTGCAGCGAGCGTTGCGACAACGGAGAAGGAGGAGGAGGAGCAAGTTGTGGTGGGGAGAGAGAAAGACCGGTGGCTGCGACTGGCATCACTTTTTTTTTTCTTTTTTTCTTTTTTTTTTTGCTGAAAGAGAGATGGTGCTCTGACACGCATGCCGTCGAAGCGACGTTCACCGGCTGGAGTGGAGCACACGAGCAGACCGTGATGCATCTCAACAGGCATGCACGTGCACTGATGCCCATCATCGAGCAGATCACCCGTGAGGGACGTGGAGGGAGGTTCATGAAACACACAGAAAGAGAGAGAGAGAGGGAGAGAGAGAGAGACATACACGCACGCGCCAGAACACAGGCGACAGCACGCATCCGCGGTGCGAGACGCCACAAAAAAAAAAAAAAAGGTAACACAGCCACACGACAACAGGAGAAAAAAAAAAAATGAGGGAGAAAGAGCGAGGGACACCGAGGAGGAGGCGATGGAAGATGGGACAGATGAGAATGGAGGAAGACGGGGTGAGTGGGTGAGAAGGAGTCGCAGAAGACAGCCCGCCGATCGCAGCCAAGGCGAAGGAGCAAGGAAGAACAGGGAGGAGCAAGGTTGAAGAATGGCGTGAGCAGCGATGCGCATCGTGGAAGAGAAGGAAGAGGAAGACGAGGAGGAGAAGGAGGGGACGATGATGCACGCATAGAGTAACAACAACAACCCAAAAGAAGAGTAGGCGGGATGAGGGAAGAAGGAGGGAGGGAGAGAGAGAGAGACGAGGTGGAAGTGGAAGTGGAGGAGGAGGGCGAGAGACACACAACAAGAACAACAACAACAACAAAAAAAAAAACATGTGGTTCTCTCCCCTTGCCTTCCCCTCCTTCTACCTCCCTCCTCCTTCTTCATCCTCTCTCTCTCTCGTTTGCTTGTTCTACAAGGTGGTGCAACATACTCGCGCCATCGCGACAGTCGGCACGCATGCACTCATGGACGCGCCGACAGGATCGAACTGTTCGTAGCTGTTCTGGCTTTGTGCGCTTGACGTGTGAGCGGGACAACCACAAGAAACAAAAAAATGGAGAAAAAAAAAAGAACGGAAAGAGAAGTACAAAAAGAGAAAGATGCATCCGCAGCCGCGACAGGGATGAAACAGACATTGTGCTGATCCTCTATCACGAAGACACAGCAGCACTCCGCAGCTGCACACACACGCACACGCAAGGTGGCATCACGCACACATGCACGTGGTCGCTCGCATGCAGACACGCGCGGACTCGGTAACACCGCACAGCATCTCTATCTATCTCCATCCTCCTCGCAACAACAACAAAAGAGAGAAAGACAGAGCGAAGAGAGAAAGAGCGTGCGTCACAAACACACACACACACACACAAAAAAAAAAAAAAACGCCAAGTCAACACAGCAACCACAGAAAAAAAAAAAAAGAAAAAGACAAGCACACGACCAGGCGTTGACGCACTCACGTGAAACCATACACAAGCGGGGGAGGGGGGGGGCCGAGGATGGAGGATGAGTGAGCCGCAAGGTGCAGGTGCACCAGACTCACGATCCGATAAGCAGAGAACCTCTCCCTCCCCACCCATACACACACACACACACACACGCATACGTACGCAGAAAACCAGACTTTTGCAGGGTCCATGTAAAAACGCCGCATCGTTGCACGCACAGGAGTGGGAGGAGGATGGGGAAGGAGGAAGCGCTTGAATCAAGCGCACCGCAGACCCACCGTGTACGTGCGCCTGTCAATGCATATGTGTGTGTGTGCGCGCGCGCGGGACGGGTGCGTGTCAGACCAATCAGAGTGTCGATCGCGAGAAGAGCAGAGTGGTCCCACCGCGGTACAAACACACACACACACACACACACACACATATGCATTCAGACTGTGGCGTCTCCCTCTACGGGACCCCTCAAAAAAAAAAAAGCGAAAGTCCCTTGATACTCCTTCTTTCTCATTTTTTTTTTTTTTATCAACTCGTGCTCCACGCTGTTAGAGCCCCGTTCGAAGGCGATGATGGGGCTCGTCCTTCTGTCGCTCCTCCTCCGCCCATGCACGTGTGTGACAGGGACAACAGAAAGAAAGCGGAAGGGGAGTGTGTGACACAAGAAGAAGAAGAACTGCAGAGCAACCTGAGTCGCTAGAGCGGCCCCCTTTTTTTTTTTTCTTCTGCTTTCGCAGGCCATATGAGCACGCAAAGCGCGCCAAACATCAACAGCAACAACAACAACAACAACAAAAAAAAAAAAAAACAGCAGCACCAAGAGCCTTCAAAAACAAGAAACACACAAAAAGATAGAGAAACCAAAAAAAAAAAAAACAAGAAGTTAAAGAAGTGGAGTGCAGGTCATGTGCATCTTGTTCACACATAAACATATAAACACATACACACATACACGTACTCATACACGCAACACACACACACAGAAGCACGTAACACACGCGGACACACGTAGGGAGGGTCATCCTGTGATGAGTTGAGGAGACGGCACGAAGAAAACAAACAAACAAACAAAAAAAAGAGTTGAAGAGGACTGGAAAGAAGATGTGACAGAGGCGCCACACTGTTGTTCTTGATCAGCAGTTTCACTCCGTCCACCGTTTCCCTGACGTGCGTGGGCGGGTGAACGGCGTGGTGCAGCATCGGAAGAAGGACCACCAACACCACTGGTGTCCACAACACACACGATCTGAAACCAACAACAAAACAAGTTTGAAAAAAAAAACAAAAACAGACAGCGTGTCTGCTCACACGCGCTCATACATAGATACACACACAGAGGCATACGCATATACACATACATATATATGTGTGTATTCTTTTTTTTTGTTCTTGTTCTTCTTCTTGTCCCCCGTCACCTGCACCTAGATGTACACCTTGTCCCCAGACATGGAGTAGGGGTTGTGGCAGAAACGTGAGCCGTGGCTCACATCACTGCTGCTGCGCGGCAGGGACGAGTCGGAGGAGCCGCAGCCGATCGGCCGCGGCACGACAGGGGGGAACGCGCGTGTGGGGGTCATCGCGAGACTGTCCCACTGCGCCGTGCCGTAGGACCGGCATGGCGTGTTCGCCACTGAGTCCTCCGAGGATGAGATGAGCGGCCCACACTGGGGGAAGCTGAGGAACTCCGCAGACATCTTCCGCTGCGCGTGCGACACATCGGCCACGTTGAGCGGCGCCACGGGCGAGCGGGAGAAGTGAGAGACGGGGGCGGTCGGGCTCGTTGAAGTGTACTCGCGTACGCTGCTGTCCGACCGCCCAACGGTGGAGCGGTGCTTCTTCGACTTGATGGCGTCGTTGATCAGCTTGCACATCAGCGGGATGCCGTGGCACTGGTCGAAGGCGCAGGTGTTGTGCACTGCACGCAGCGCCGCCTCTGCAGCGCCGGCCTCGGAGAAGGTGATGAACACGATGCGGCGTCGCTCCGATGCGTCCATCAGCGGTGCAGTGTCACAGTGCATGGTGACCTTGCGAACAGTGCCGCAGTCCTTCACCAGCTCCACCAGCTGCGCCTCCGACACGTCCAGCGGCACGTTGCGCAAGAACAGCTTGTTCATCTTCAACCGGTCCTGCCCGGAGGGGGTGTCGTCGTGCTGCTGCTTCGCCCACTGCACAGACACAGTCTTGCCGAACAGCGGCATCCCATGCGCGTCGCGCAGCGCACGCAGCGCCTCCTCGTGGTGTGCGTAGCGCACGAACGCGGTGCCGAGGCTCTGGCCGTTGTGGATGTCGCGCATCACCATCGACGACGTGATGGTGCCGAAGGCGGAGAAGATCTCCCGCAGGTGGTTGTCGTCCACCTCACGCGGCAGGTAGCGCACAAATAGATTCGTGCTGCTCGGGGTGTAGAACTGCATCTGCGATGAGTTCATGGCTCCCGCTCGGCTGCGTCACCGACACAGTACAACGCTAAGAACAACAACAAAAGAGAAAGATAACAATGGAACACGATATGAGCGGAGCTTCAAAAAAAAAAAAAAAAAAAACAGAACGCGCCAAAACACCAACACACACACAGACACACCAACACACACACACACACACCTACTCACACAATACTTGGCCAACGTTTCGATACGTCACACCAGTTCAACGGGTTAGAGAAGGAGGAGGAAGGCGTGGTGTCTGTGCAAGTGATGGCGAGCTCACGTCCGGCAGTTGTCACAGGACGCGGCAGGAAAACCAAAGAAAAAAAAACGCGCGATGCCCGCACAGTCTCGTATCCACCCTGTCGAAGAAGAGAGGGTGAGTGAGTGGGTGAGTGAGTGGAGGAGGGGAAAGAAGGGAGCCAGAGGGAGACAAGAGACACTCGACAGGCACCTTCAGCGCGAGTGTGTGTGTGTGTAAATGTGTGTGTATCGTACTCCGTGTATGGAAAAAAAAAAAGAAGGTGGGGGCAGGGGGAGAGAGGGAGGAAGGGTGAGAGAGGTTGTGCCACAGCAGCAGCGCTGCATGGTGGGAGTGGTGATGATGGCGGCGGTGCAAAGTTGTCCCGCCGGAAGCGGCACCGACAGAGCAGGAAAACAAAAGATAAACATGAGGAACAAAGAGAGAGAGAGATCCACAACCGTCACCATCTCTCTCTCTCTGCAGTGTTCTGTGCAGGTGCGTGTTGCATATTTTCTTTTTTTTTTTTTCTGTGTGTATTGTGCGTGTCTCTGTCTTCGTTTTATTTCAACCTTGGGGAGGAGATGAGGGGAGGAAGAAGAGGTATGAAGAGGCGCCGCTGCAGTGTGGTGAGCGCCGCTGCCGCCCGCCGTGGTGTGTCGCCCCTCTCTCTTTCTCTCTACGAGTGTGCATCCTACCAACTCCTTTCCTTCTGGAGGCGGCGGTGTGGCTACACAAGACGCAGCCTCCCTCTCTCCACCTCCCCCCCTCTGTCCTCGACAACAACGACTCAACTTCCCCAGACTATTAACCGGCACGTCTCTGCTGTGATCGCGCAGTGGTGGAGTAGGATGACGGGGCATCCGCCTCTCTCCTCTCTCTTGTGTCCCCCCTCGCCTCGCCTCGCCGCGTCATCTCTGCCACTCTCTCTCTGACTCCATTCGATTGCGTCTGCCCAACACTGTTCAGAGCAGCAAAAAAAAAAAAAAAAAACGCACACACACACACACGCGCGCACAAACATACACACAGGCAGATACACCGGTGTACAACATCCTTCTGCCTTCCTCCTTCTCCTCTCCCCCCCCCCCCTTTTCTTCCCCGCCTGCAGAGGCACACAAAAAAAAAAAAAAAAAAACTCTTCAACTTCTTCTTCCTCTATTCCTCTGTTGCGTTCGTCTCTCGCGGTGTGGCTGGTGATCATCTCCAGCGCCTCCCCTTGGGCTGAAGGCGCTGTTTGTCGCATGCGGCGGTGCCGCGGGTCTGCGCCTGTCAGCTCTCTCTTCTCCTCGATCTCTGCACCCGTCATCAGTGCTGCCGTGTGGAGTCGCGCTGCGATGGCGAACCCCGACAACGCCTTGGCGGTGAATGTGTATGCGCGGAAGCCGAAGGGGGTGCGCGTGCCGGAGGGACACAACCCATTCAAGCTGGTGGCGTGCGACATGGACGGTACGCTGCTCAACAGTCGCCACACCATCTCCGACTACACCCGCACCGTGCTCTCGCAGCTCCTCGCACGCGGCGTGCACGTCATCTTCGCCACGGGTCGCCCCTTCACCGACGTCTACCGCATTAAACGCCGTCTGAACATCTTCGCCGCCGCGAACGCCATCGCGACGCCTGGGCTGCAGGTCGTCACACCGGTGCGGGTGTCGCCGATGACCCGATACCCGTGCGACTCGCCCAACAACAGCGTCAGCAGCGGGCACGCGCTGCCCACTCCACAGTCAGCGCGGTCGCTGACGGGCGACGTCGCGGTGGAGAAGATCGTGCCACGCTGCTTCGCCATCACGTCGAACGGCGCGTGCATCTACAACGAAGCGAATGAGCGCATCTACGAGCGCACCATCGAGCCCCGCCTCGCGCACGAGCTCTACTCGATGTTCATGGACGACCCGGAGGTGAACATCAACGTCTTCCGCGGGGTCGACGAGGTGGACCGGCGGCAGAACGGCTACACCAACCCCAGCGACCAGCCGGACGACAAGGCGAGCGAGGAGTGGATCTGCCGGTACCCGAGTGATCTGGAGGCGGCGCTCTACAAGGAGTCCCACTTCACCTTCCGCGTCGTCTCCGACCTGGAGACGACCTTCCCCGTCGATCACGTGAGCGAGATCTTCTTCTTGTGCTACAACCCAGCCAAGTGCGCGCAGGTGGAGGCGGACATCAACGGACGGGCCAAGGAGCTGGTGGAGGAGCTGGGGCTGCGTGAGTCGGTGCGCGTAGCCCCGTCCGCGTCGCATTGCCTCGACATCGTGCCCTCGGATGTCAGCAAGGCGTCCGCGCTGCAGCACGTGCTCGACAAGCTCGGTTTGACGATGGACGACTGCATCGCCTTCGGGGACGGCCTCAACGATGTGGAGCTGCTGGCGTCTGTTGGGAAGGGGTGCATCATGGAAAATGGAAACCCGCGGCTGAAGGCGAAGCTGCCGCACCTGGAGGTGATCGGCTGCAACGACAACGACGCCGTTGCCCGCAAGCTCAGCGAGGTGTTCGGTATTGACGTGGCGACGGACGCCAATGGAGGTGGTGCGAGCGTGCCCACATGAAGTGGGCCGGCGCGCGTCATGGCATGCCCCTGTAAAGAAGAAGAAAAAAAAAAAGAGAAACAGGCGGAGGGGGGGAGAAGTGCGTCGTGTGTCTGTCTGTCTGTGTCCATATGTCTCTCTGTGTGTGTGTGTGTGTTTGTTTGTGTTTGTGTTTGTGTTTGTGTTTGTGGTGTAGCTGCGAAAGAGATGGACTCGAGGTAGGCCTCTCTCTTTCTCTCTATTTTGATGGACCTGTGAGCGCATCCGTTTGTGTGTGTGTGTGTGTGTGTGTCTTCCGCGTCGGAGTGGATTCCCTCGTCTTCGCTGGGCCCTCCGTGACTGCATCTGGTAGAAGCGAGGTGGGGGTGATGAGGGGAATGGGAATGGGATTCGTCTGTGCAGGTCGTGTGGCGTGTGTTGCCGTCTTCCTCATCCCAACCAGCCACCCAGCCAGCCACCAGCGCACGTTGTTTTTTTGTTTCACCTGTTCCACCACCCCTCCCACCCTCCCGACTATCACTCACTCATTCACCCACATGTGCACACACACACACGATAGGTGTACATCAAGGTGTGCTTTGCGCTGAACTGTTGTGCGGGTTGAATCCATATGTACTCGGGACACGCGCGTCACTTGTGGCGCCTTCCATCCCATTCCTCCACCGCCACCACTCTCCCGAGTCCCGCTTCACGCCGAAGTACCAGCGCAGCAACACATGCACAAGTGCCTACGCACGCACACGCACACGCACACACACACGAGCGTTCGCAGTGGGTTGCCATCCCGGGGTTAGTCGGTGCACACCGCGGAAGATCGAAAAATGAAAAAGAAAAAGAACTGGCCCTCGTCGCTGTTCACACCGGCCTTTGCACCCGACACTACGTCTGCACCGCCGTCCTCGCTAATCGACAAACTTCACACTCGGCCTCCTCTTGCTAGACTCCACACACACTGGCGGAGCGATGAGTAGGACGCACGTGACACGCCGATGCAGGCGTGAATCGGAGTAGTGGCTCCCCTTCCCTCCACCCCCTTCCCCCTTCCCCCCTCCCCTTCTCCACCTCCATCGCACACAGAACCATTCGAGCTGCGTCGCCGCTGCCCCTCTGCCCTCGACACTGCCACAGAACAACAACAACACACACACAAGGAGACACTGTATCATACATACACAGACAAGTACACGTCTCGGTCCCCCCTGTGCACCCCTTCACCACCACCACCACCACCACCTTGCTCGTCACCGTATCACCGCGCCGGACGCCTCTTCCAGGACGCAGCACAGGCCGATGATGGACGCCCCCGCGCCGTTTCGCATCGTCGCCTCTGACATGGACGGCACGGTGCTCAACTCGAGCCACGACCTGTCGCCCTACACGATGGAGACGCTTCTTCAGCTCTCCATGCGCCACGGCGTGGAGTTCGTCTTCGCCACGGGGCGACACCACCTCAGCGTGGACAAGGCGCGCTCGGAGCTCTCTGCGTTCTTCGCCACCCGCTTCGCCACCGCCGCCGCCGCCGGTGCCGAGTTGAGGGTCCAGACCGCATCGCCGGGCTTCTTCCTCGTCACCTCCAACGGCGCACGTATTCACGACCCGGCGGGTAAGCTCATCGTAGCGCACGACCTCGACCCCGACGTGGTGAGGACGCTCTACCGCGAGTACGGCCTGCCCTACACCCTCCGCCACGGACCCGACGTGGTGCTGGAACACGCCGTCGGCACCTCGCCCTCTCTGCCCGACGCCCCCCACATCTCCGCCACGCACGAGGCCCTTCTCGAAGGCGATGATGAGAACCCCGAAGAGGTCGTCTCCACCTCCGCCTACACAACGGACGAGTGGTTCATCACGGCACCCTTCATGCCGCTGCCGGAGATGGAGAAGAAGTTCGGCGTGCGGCCCTACGTGGTGCCCTTCGACGCCGCCGACCCCGCCAACGCCGCCGGCAGCGTGTTCGACGGCTTCCCGGTGGACGGGGTGGGGAAGGTGTGCTTCCGCTGCTCAGACCGCCACATACTCGACGCCATGGAGCGCCGCATCCGCGAGCAGTTTGGCGACCGCGTCTCCGTCGCCATGTCGTCGACGCGGTGCCTCGACGTGATGGCCAGCCGCATCTCCAAGGCGAGTGCGCTGGACGAGATTGTGAAGCTCCTGTCGGCGCGCCACGGCGGCCGTGCGCTGACGATGAAGGACGTCATCGCATTCGGGGACAGCATGAACGACGAGGTGATGCTGGAGAGGGTCGGCAAGGGCTGCGTCATGGCGAACGCGCAGGAGCGGCTGAAGCGGACGCTGCCAAAGTGTGAGGTCATCGGCAACAACGATGCCGACGGCGTCGCGGTGAAGCTGCGCGAGGTGTTCGGTATCATGGTGGATGTCTAGCAGGCGAAGTGAGGCAAAGCAAGGCGAGCTGGAATGTAAATCACCGAGAAGCTGTCGCGCTGCACCCCCGCTTCCCTGTGCCCAAGGGTGGTGAGTGGTGATGTGTGTGTGTGTGTGTGTGTGTGGATCGGAACGCGAGAGGCACGCCTCTCTCTCTCTCCCTCCCTTTCCAAACTCCTTTCTCGTTACTGTGATGTGTCGTGCTCCTCAGTTTTTTTTTTTTTTCTTGTTGTTGTTCGTTCGTTTGTTTCTCCGTGTCTGTTGCTATTGTGGTTCTTGTCGTTGCTTCGTTGGAGTTCGTGCATTCTGTCTCTTTGCCTCCTTCCCACTCTTCCTTTTTTGCATGAGTGCCTCTTTACTCTCACCATGCAATCCGTGGGTGGTGTCTCACCTTTTGCAGAACGCTCCGCATCCTCAACACACTTCTTATCTCTTTTTGTTTTTTTTCCCCGTGTCCTCACTCCGTGCGCGTGTGTGTGCATGTCTGCTGCCTCCACAATGGCCTCGCACTCTGTACACGTTTCTCCTCCGCGCCAGGCGCTGCTGCTGCCGCTGCTGCCTCTGGTGTACGTGTTAGTGTAGATCTCTCTGCACTGACACACACACACACGCTGTCTAATTACCTCCCTCTCTCTCTCTCTCGCCATGTTTCCTTCTCCTTTGTCATCACTCTCGCGTCTCTACGAGTCTGTGTGTGGTTGTGTGTCTCCGTGTGTATGTATGTGTGTGTATGTGTGTGGTCTTGTCCTCTTCTGCGGCCGAGCACTGCGAACGATGTGGTTTGAAAGGGAAGGGAGGAGACGAGAAGAACGAAAGGAAGTCGGTGGTCGTTTAACCAAGGAGATCAATTCGACTCGTGCATCTCTCTGCGCATCTGTCTCTGTCTGTAAATACATGTGTGTGTGTGTGTGTGTGTGTGTGTGTGTGTTTGTATATGTGGGTGCGAAGAGTGAGTGAGATGAGCGAGATGAGGGTGGAAAAGGTGGGGAAGTGAGACGCGCTCATTTCAGCGAGGAGAAGTGGCGGGTGGCAGCGGCGGGCGGTCTGCCTCGCCGGCGCAGCATCTCACCCTGAGCCTCGTGTGCAGCAGACGTTGTACACCACCGTCAGTGCCAGTGCTGGTCACAGAGGAGCGCTTTGCCGTGTCACACAGTCACACACACACACACACACACACACACACACACTCATGTCTCTCTCACCCCCCCCCCTCTCTCCGCACCGCTACCTGTGGCATCCACCCACCCAAACCCCCCCTCCCCTCCTCCGCCGCCGTCATCACAGTCCACCACCGCATCATCCTCGTGCCCAGCATCACCGTCGAAGAAACGAAGAGGAACAGAAGGCAGCAGCACCACTACCCCCACGGGTGGTCAGCAACGGGCACTTGAAAAAAAAAAAGCAAAAATTGCAGCGGAACACGTCGTCTGCACCCAACCACCTCTTATACACACACAACACACACTCAGACACATCTCCCTGTTGTCCCGTCACGGTGGTGATGATGCAGGGGCAAGGCAACACAGTCCCACAGGGACACCAGCCGAACCGAGTGGACAGCGGCGAGGGAAGCTACACTCACAGCTCTGATTCATACACAGACTCGGCATCGGTGGTAGCACCCCCACAACAGCAGCAGTCCCCATCCGCAGCCCCAGCCGCCAGCGCGCAGTCGCCGGCAAACGCTGATGCGGCCAAGCGCTCGCGCGCCGAACAACAACAGCAGCAGCAGCAGACACAGGGCGGCAATGCAGAGGCGGAGGGGAAGAAGGGGCGCGCAACACGGGGGAAGGAGAAGGTGCGGACGATGATGAGCACCGCCTTCGAGGCACCGGTGGCGCGTGTGCGGGCGGCAACGGACGCCCTTGTCGGTCGCGACAGCCAGCGTGTCACCATCTACGTTCTCTTCTGCGTGGCGTGGATCCACCTGCTCTTTGTCATCTTGTCCTCAACGCTGTCGCAGATCGACATGAGCGGGGGCGGCTGCTACACCTACTGGGGGTTCAAGGCGAGCTGCGACACTGTGAGCTACACGGACCGCACCGCTCTCATCAAGAACTGCAACGCGCTGCGCTCGAGTCTGCAGGCCGGCGCCGCCTTTTCGATTTTCTCCATCCTCGCCTCGACAGCGACGGTCGTGACGTCCTGGATGCTGTGTAGCCGGCTGCGCGAGGCCGCGCGTCAGGCCCGCCGTCAGAGTCGCTACAAGAACGTGGATGAGATGGCGCACGCTGCCGAGGTGGGCGGCCATGCCGCCGACAGCAACGGGAACGGCAAGTCGTCGAAGGTTGTCGTCTTCGATGCAGGGCAGCTGAAGCGGGTGATTGTGATCATCATCGCGGTGAGCCTGGCGTGCGAGCTCATTTGCTGGGCGGTGATCGCCGGGATCAACACACGTCAGTACTGCAACGACATCTACAGCTGGTCCTCCACGGCGACGTACGGCGTCGGCTTCGGCATCGGTCTCACGGCGTGGCTGATCGAGCTGCTCGTGTTCGTCGTCGTCATCGCCGTCGTCTAGAACTCATTTCCCTTCGCCACCCCTCTTTCACCTCTCTCCCTCCCCTCCCCTCCCCCCAATCCCCAACCTCTCAAAGAGAGATACGCAACGCCGCGGGCTCGACACGTCTCTCTCTACGGCCACGACGGCTCTGCCACAAGAACACCCGCCGCCCCGCACTTCTCCTCCCTCTCGCTCAGTCTTGTTCAGTCTCTGTGTGTGTGTTGTTGTTACTGTTTTTTTTTTTTTTACATCTCATGCCTCCTCCCTCTCTCTCGCTCTCTGTCTTTGCCATAGAATCGATGCGTGGTGTTGCGGGTGAGCGGGAGGTTAGCGGGAGCAGCGGAAGGAGAAGGGAGAGGAAGAGGAGGAAGAGGGGCGTGATGGCGAAGTAGATGGGGGATGTTGATGCGGAGAGAGACCGCTCGTTTGGTGCAGCGTGGCGGAGGCAAGTTCACTCGTGTGGCGGCAGAGCCTCACCGGCCTCACCCCTCCTCCTCTTATTCGGACCTCGCTCATCTTTCTCTTGCTGGCTACCTCTCCATCGCATCCGCCGCTGTGCCTCCTCTCTCTCCCTCTCCCCTTGTTGTTGTTGTTGTTGTCATCGTTGCGGTGTGGAGAGAGCTTGCTCGCGGCGGTATGCACAGTGCAAAAAAAAAAAAAAAAGAAGAAACACCCACACGTTGAACCTGTGCTGCATTTCTCAAAGCGTCCTGAAGATGTGCTAGGTGTACGGGCACAGGCACGCAACTGAACACACACACACATGAACATGTCTGGGAGCTCTTGTTCGGCGTTTTTTTTTTTCTTTTTGGTTCCGACTTGTTGTTGTTGTTTTCGTGAGTGTGTTTGTGTTATCTCCACCCCTTGTACCTCTATGCTGTTGTAGATAGATACACTCGCGCGCATGTTTTGTTTCTGTTTCAGAGCGTGTGTCAGTGCGTGTCTGCGTCCGTTGCACTCGGCTGCTGAGCCACAGTGCACACACACACACACACACAGCCACACGCACACGCAGTCATCTACATGCTGGCACACTCGCACGAACCATCACGATGCACCGAAGCACAAGGTCTGAGTACCGTCGCCTCCTCGTCGACCTGGGGTGTAGCGGACCCTTCCTTTTGTTGTTGCTGTTGTTCGTGTGGACGAAGAGGTGACGAGGAGGAGGTGTCACGCGTCTGTGTGAAGGCTCAGCAGCGCTGACACACGCGCCTCAGCACCGGCTACGCTTTCAGCAGCGAGTTGAGATGGAGAGAGAGAAGGATGCATTACCTCTCTTTATCTCTGTCGATCGTCATGGACCTCATCACCCCCTCGCCACTCTGTGGACACACAAACACATGCACTCTCTCTCTCTCTGATGCGCTCTGTCCTGTTTCTGCGCTCGATGTCGAGGAAATCCCCCCCCCCACACACACACACACTCGTGCACAACGACGGTAGCAGAGCGAAAAAAAAAAAAAAAAGAGAGAGAGAGCTCAACCGACGACCGCCGCAGTGGCCGCCATCACAAATGTCCACCGTTGCGCGCGCCAAGAAGATGTTCGACGACGCCTCATCCTTCTCGGACGACAAGGACGACGACGACGAAGTGAAGGCGCCATCCGCCGCCGCCGCCCCCCGAGCTCAGCACACCGACGCCCTCGGTGGAAGCCCACCACCGGCAACTACGGCGGCGGCGGCGAAGGAGAGGGTCGACTACAGTGACCCGACTGCGTTTGCGGCCAAGTCCGCATCCGCGTCACAGCCGCGTGCAGAGCGCAGCCCGGCGGACGCTGGAGGCGACGCCTACGCCGCAGCTCATTCAACGATGGTCACCCGCGTGGATGTCTCGCCGCCGCCGAAGGAAACGCCGTCGCGTGGTGCCGCGTCATCAGCGCAGCCGTCGCAGCCCACCAAGGCCGTCGTCGGCACCCCGGCAGCGGCGAGGAGCGCGCCGGCGGGCGACACGCCGTACAACACCCCGGCGACAGTGTCGAAGCGGCACGCGGAGCGCGAGGGTGTGGCGGCTGCGGGCAGTCCACGCAGCGCGGCGGCGGCAGCGGCAGGTACGGGGAAGGACCGCCGCCGATCCTCCACGGCTGGCACGTTTGACAACCTCGCGCACTACCGCGAGCGGGAGGAGGAGGAGGCGGACAACGACGACGACGAGGCTGTCGCCTTCAGCACTGTGGCGAAGGCCGGGGATAGCCGCACTGTGCGGCGCCGCTCGAGCGAGGGGGCCGGGTACGAGATGCAGGAGCAGTACACACCCGCCTCGGCTAACCGGCAAACGGCGGCGCAGCTCGACTACTCCCACGACGACGGCCATCCCGCGCTGCCCCGCCTGAGCAGCGACGACAGCGACGACGAGGACTTCCCCTTCTCCTCCTACATCTTTCCGCGGCTGGACCCTGCGCTGGCGGACTACCGCGGCAGTCGCACGGCCGTGGCGGCAGCCAAACGCGGGGAGGCGATACCGCCCAACGCCGTGGAGCAGAGCTGCGCGTATCTGATGGTGACCGACGTGCGTGTCGCCGTCTACCTCGGCGTGCTCCTCCTCTCCCTCGTCCTGGTGGTGGTGTCCATCCCGACCTCTCAGCTGGACCAGAGGGGCATGGCGTGCTTCACCTACTGGGGCTACAAGGCGAACTGCGATAGCTCGACCTACACCCTCAGCCGTCCCCTCTACCCCTGCGCCGACATCCGCAGCCGTCTCGGCGCCGGTGCCGCCTTCTCCATCTTGACGCTCATCGTGTATCTGGTGAACCTCACCGCAGCCGTTATCGCCGTCTGCTGTCTGAAGGAGGCGCCGCGCACCATCTCGCTCAAGTCACGCGTCGTCATCGGCGCTCTCGGCTCTGTGGCCGTGGTCACCCAACTCATCTCTTGGGCAGCGGTGGCGGGCATCTACAGCGGCGGCTACTGCAACGTGACCAACATCGCGTACGGTGTCGGCTTCGGCCTGAATTTGTCGTCGTGGGTGCTAAACGTTCTCGGCGTTGTGCTCCTCCTCGCCGTCCCGTCGCATCTCGTGAATCGCCACCAGCAGCCGCAGCAGCGCTGAGCGAAGGAGAAGGAGAAGGTGAGCACTGCTGCGTCCCCTCGTCGCGCCAGAGGTAAACGCAGCCGAAGAAGAAGAAGGCCCGCTGCTACACAGATACACACACCAACACCCGACACACAGACACACACATACAAAAATACATACATGCACGCTCTTCACCCCGTGTTGGAGGAGAAGGAGGGGAGGAAACCTGGCCTTGCTCTCATCGTCGCGTGTGCGTGTGCACATGTGAGTGCGTGTGTCTGTGTCTGTGTCTCTGTGTGTGTGTGTGTGTTTTTTTTTTTTTTCGACATAGAAGTATCTCGCTCCTTTTGTTGGTTTGTTTGACGGTGTGCCTGTGCATGTACGTATCCAGCTGTTGACGTTTGTTTCTGTATGTGTGTGTGTGTGTCTGTGTGTGTGTGTGTGTTGACGTTTCTCCGTTGGGGTGCTGCCCCGCCGCTGGATTAGCGGACGGAGCAGACTGCGGGCACTGCACCAATGTTGATTGAATGTGCCGTACTTGTACCACTTCTCCTCCTCCTCCTCTTTTGCTTTACCCTCTGGCGAACGTACATGTGTGTGTGTGTGTGTGTGTTTCATGAAGCGGGGGACTTAGAGCGAGGAGGCAGATGCGTCTCGCTCTCCCCACACCGCTGCCACACACACACACTCTCTGTTGGGGCTCCTCCGAATCGATGTGTTCGCCCTCGCCCTCCACGACGCGAGCAACGAACAGAAGCGTGTACTTTGCATACATCGAATGGCTCGCGTATCCTCCTCGCCGCGGCACCGACCGTCATCGTGGCATGTCACACTATTGTGGATGTGTGGGACTCGCGTACGTGCACCACTCTCACAGTGGGGCCGCCGCTTCTTTACATGTCACCACATGCACACACACTATTTCCCACCGCTGTCACCTTTGTCTCTCTCTCTCTTTCTCTCTTTACGCCCAATCGTTTTGCACTCACGTGCACCACACCCACGCATCGCTCCATTTGTGGTCACACGACACCACGCCAACAGATTGCTTTCTCTGGCTTCCCCCCTCCAACCCCCAACCCACCACCCCCACCACCTCCGCTCGTCACAACTCCGTATCTTCCCACGTGGCATTCCTTACGCCCTTCCTCCACTGCGGCTCCTCTCTCTCTCACACACACACATCTATTCGCTGCCACCTCGTTTTTTGCTTTGCCCGCTCTTCAGCAGCTGAAACAGGGGAGAACTACACACACACAAAAAGAAGAACAAAACAAAGAGCGTCTTCTCCACGGGTACTGACCCTCCGCGGGCACGAACGAACATAAGCACCGACGTCCAACCGTGTTTTTTTTTTTTTCTTTCTTTCTGTCGTCGACCGCTACCTCACGGCGACGCCCTTTTTTTTTTTCGTGATTTCGTTTGCCGACAGCCGCATATAAAAACACGCACAGAGAGACGCATAGGCACGCACACGCACATCTTCCTCCATCCCTTCTTCCCTTGTTCTTCTTCTTCCTCTCCTGAGGCCCCATCGAAGGCCTCTGTGGTTTCTCCTTTGTGCGTGTGGCCGTGTCTGTGTCCTTTCTCACTTGCTCCTCCTCCTCCTCTTCTTCCTCGCCGCCTGCTTCCTTCGCCAACAAGCAGACGTCTCCAGATCGACGAGCTCATCGGCTGCGGCTGACGAGAAAAAAAAAAAAAGAAATACAGTCATCCAGTACATTCACAACAGGTGTACGGCTGACGTGTGCGTGTTTGTGTGTGTGTGTGTGTGTGTGTGTGCTACCGCGTGTGTGTTTGTTTCTGTCGGTGCTGTCTCGATACGCCTCTGCCACGCCGCTGCACACTCGCCTTTTCCACCTCGGGTCCCTTCTCCTTCGTCTGCTTCCTTTTTCATCTTCGTTCTTTTTCATTTTTTTTGCTCTCCATTTCCTTTGCTGGACAATCTCTGAAGGCAGTACACACACGCACACACACACGCGACACTCTCTTCTGCAGCACAGAGTCAATTCAACCCCCCCACCACCACCTCCACCACCAACGCAGACACACATACCCTCTCGCTCCTGTGTTGTTGCTGTTGTTGTTTTCCTTTTCGTTGAAGAGGGCGGACGTTCGGGTGCACACGCACTATCCACATCATCTGGGCAGGCCATCAGAAGAAGAAGAAACACTCGATATCCTGCGCACGCTAGCGACCCGTCTGGAGAGGCAGTGTTGCCACACCGTCAAAGTCCTACTGCTCCTCCTTTTGTTTGGTGCTCCTCCTCTCCTCACGTCCTGCTACCATCTCCCCTCCCCCTCTCTCTCTCCCTCTCTTCTTTGCTCGCTCGCTCCTTGCCTTCTCCACCTCGCTTCTTTCTTCGGGTTCGTTTTTTTTTTTTTTTTCTGTCTCGCTCTAGAGTCTTCTCATACCGCAACACCATCTTCTCTCCACTGTGCCTCTCTTCAGAACCTCGCCGCCTCTGCGTCTGTGTCTGTGTCTGTGTCTGTCTGTTTGTGTGTGTGTATCCAATTGAGCGAGGAAACTCAAGCTCCTCGACGAGTACAGATACACCGCGGCTCCGCCCTTTGCCTCCTTGTCTCACTCCTTCCTGAACTCAGGTGGCTGCAGCAACACCACAGATCTCCCGCACAGCACGCAGTGAGAGAGTGTCTCACAGGTGTCATTGTCTCTTTTTTTTTTTTCTTTTTTCGCCTTTGACAGCGGAAGTCGTCGCTCTCTGAGCTCCCTCGATCACTCTCTCGCCTCCCCCCCCTCCCCCTCCTCTCTCCTCCTCTCTCCTCCTCTCTCCTCCTCTCTCCTCTCTCTCTTTCTTCGCTGCTGCCTCTGCTCTCCGTGTTGTGCATTTTGCGTGCGCGGTAGCTTCGCGGCTCTGCAACCATTCAGTCAGCGGTGGCCTCGTGTCGTGTGTGAGTGAGTGTGAGCGTGTGTGTACGTGTGTTTGGTGTCTTGGTGTTGTTTTCATCCTTCTCGTTCTCGCTCGCTTCACCTCCCGCCGCCGTCTCCGCAGTGAACGCGTGTGTGTTTTACTTGTTGTCCTCTTTTTTTTTTTTTTCTCTGTCTGACTTCGCTTGTGTATCGGTGTCTGTGTCTGTGTGTGTGCGCCCCCATCCGCGGTGGAGCCGGAGCCTGTGCTCTGCGTCTTGCGGCCACCACACACACACACTTCTTATAGCATCTCTGTGTGTTTCTCTCTCTCTCTTTCTCTCTCGCCGTCCTTCAATCCATTGTCTGTTCCTGTGTCCGTTTCTTGTCAACTTCTTTTTGTGTGTGTGTCTCTGTCTTTCTCTGTTTTTTTTTTTTTTTTCATCTATCACACTTCTTCTTGCTCTGCGTCACGTGTGTGTGTGTGTGTGCGCGCAGATCTCTTCCTTTGTTGTGTCTTCTCTCACACTTCTTCTTCTTCTGCGTCACTTGTGTGTGCAGCTCTCTCTCTCTCTCTCGCTCTCTTCCTCCTCTCACCCCTCTCTTATTTCGTGTGAGTGTGTGTGTGTGTGTGTGTGTGATAGCGACGAGAACGCGGCTGGCGAAGAAGAGGGAGGCCGTCTTCCCTTTGTTGTTTATCGCACACTTCTCTCTTCATCTTTCTCTCTCCACAGCTTCCTGCGCAGTGCAAACAAACAAAAAAAAAAAGTACTCTTACACACACAAAGACAACGCGCGTTTTTTTTTGCGGTTTTTTTTTTTTAGTTTGTGTGCGTGTTCGTCTTGCTTGCTTGCCTGCGTGTCCCTGTGTGTTCGCTGGTATCGTCCTTTACCTCCTTCTTTTCTTTTTTTCTTTTCTCTTGCTGGTGTACTTGTCTCCTCGTTCTCTCCCTCTCCCCCATTCTCCTCCTTTCTCCATCTCTCTGTGTATCGCTTTCGCTGAGTTTTGGTGAGCCTTGATTTGACAGGGTTTTTTTTTTTTCTTGGCTGTCCTGGCGTGTTCCTGTTCAACACTTCACTTTTTTTTTGTTGTTTTCTTTCACTGCTTTGATTTCTGACCCCCCCCCCTTTTTTTTTTTTCTCTCTCCCCATCTGGAGCACCTTGTTGTTTGCCGACGTCGCTGTCTTGAGTTCCTTCTTTGGTTGTACTCGCTCTGTGTGTCCGGTGTGTGTGCACCTGCACGTTCGAGTGACTGTGTGTGTGTGTGTGTGTGTGTGTGCAACGCGCTGCTTTGACAGTCCCCCTCCCCCTCTCTTTCTTTTCTTCCTTTTATCGACCGTTCTCTCGACATCGCGCGTACGCCAGGCTCCGTCACCTGAGTCTGTTCGTGTTGCCGTTGGCATCGCCGACACTCCTCCCCTCTACCCCCCCCCCTTCTCCTGCAGCACTGCATCCTCACCCACCCCCGCCTCTCTCTCCTTTTTTTTTTTTTTTACTCCTTCACATTGTAGGTGTCGAGAGGGGAGGGTGCCTCGTCATCTCGTGTGTGCGTGTGTTTGTGAGTGTGCGAGTCCTCACCTCTGATCTCGGGCTGCTTGACAATCTGCTGTCTTCTCCCCATTTCCAACACGAGACGAGGCAGTCACAAGGTTGTGGCGCTGTGTAGAGGAGGTGGGGGGCGCAACAGAACCGCGGACACCTTCTTCTCTTCTCTCTCTCTCTGTTGCTTTTTCTTTTCTTTTTCTTTTTTTTTTTCGTACAAGCGCTGCGTTTTCTCGTTTGCGTGTTTTCTGTTTCTGCGCCTGCATTGTCGTGTTTCTGCCCCACCGTGTGTGGCAGCGGTGATCGTGACGTCCGCCGTTTTTTTTTTTTCCCCCAACGGCTGTGTGTGTGTGTGTGTCTGTGCGTCTGTGTGTCTGTGTGTCTGCTCACCGTCTCGCGCAGCCCTTTTTCCTCTCCGCGGTTGTCATTGTGAGCTGCCCTCCCCCCACCCCCTCTCCACACACACACACACACACACACACACACACACACACACACACACACACACACACACAAACGCTCACCACGCTGACGCGCACGCGACTCGCCGCTGTGCGATGGACTTCGCCGCAGGATCCCAACCGCAATCGCCGTTGTCGGCGATGGGCAGCGTGACGCGTGCGTTTCCATCCCCCGCTCTCATGTCGCCGACGCACACGACCCCCGCTGCCTGTCCTCGCCACTTCACGCACGCGCCATACCTCTCGTCCGGCAACATCGTGGCGAGTGACGAGCTTGACGCGGTCGAGATGGCATCACTCGCCAGCTTTGACGGTAGGCGCAACGGCATGGGGAGCCATCCCGGGTCACCCGGCACCAGCGGCGGCGGCGGCAGCGGCCCGCACAATAGCGTCTCCAGCTTCAATACGAGCCACCCCAGCGCGAACCAGCTGCACAGCCCGAGCCACTACAGCGGCGGCAAGAAGAACGTGTGTCGCCACTTCTTAAAGGGCAACTGCAACCGCGGTAGCTCGTGCCGCTTCTTCCACCCCGGCCCGATACACCGCGTCATCACCCCACACCACTCGCGCACGCCGACGCAGCGGCCACTGACCCCGCTCGCAGACCTGGCACAGCAGAGCAGCGCCTTCGCGGCCGCCTCGCCTGCTCGCAGTCCACACGCCGCACCCATGGCACTTCAGGCACACGCAGCCGGGCGGCCGCCGCTCATGGCGATGCACGGCAGCTGTGGCGGCACCGGCGGGTGCACAAGCGTGTGCAGCAACGAGGACTCCTTCGCCTCCCCTCCCAGCTCGCCAGCCACCTCGACATCGGCCCACCGCCCGGTCGCCTTCACAGAAAGTCCCGCTCACATGGGGCTGACGGCACCGACGCTCTCGAGCCCCTCCATCGGCCCCCAGAGTAACCCAACCCCGGTGCTCCTCTCCCGGCCACGCAGAGGACCAGGCGCCAACCCGCTGCCGTCGCTGCAGCTGCCGGACTACCCGCCCATGGGCTGCGACGACGGCACGACAGAGGTGGCGGTGTACGACAGCACGGGCGACGGGGCGCCGCTGAGCCGGCCGCACAGCCCCTCCTCCCCCGGACCGTACCGGATGCCCGTCTACCGCGCCGGGTTCCGGCCCAACACCAACGGCGCAAGCGGCCGTGGTGAGGGGCGTGAGGTGTTGTCCAGTCCCCACCAGAGCATGGCGTCCGGAAGCGGCTTCTCCTCCACCGTCGGGGACCCCATGCGGTCCCCGGTACCCAGCGCCACGACGCGGAACAACCCGTACGCCTACTCGCCCACCGCCGTGCTGCGACAGCCCAGCCAGCCCATGAGTCCACTGAAGCGAATATCAAACGCGCCGTAACGTCAGCAGCAGCGGCGCCGCCGCGGACCACGACGACAGGCAAAATCGCCACGACACGAAGAAAACACAAAAAAAAAAAAAAAGAAGATGTGCGGTGAGAGGAACTGCGCGTGACGGGAAAGATACTGTTTCAGTGTTGAGAAAGAGGGCGTGGTGGTGTTGGTGGCGAAAGACAGCCGGTGGCGAGTCTCACCATCGTGGTGTGGCACCGCCACACCCTACGTGCGCATCTGACTGCGTTTTCTTCACCTTGCTCTTGCTAGTTTGTTGTTATCTCGTTCTCAGTTGTTCTGTGTGTGCATGTGTGTCTGTGTCTGTGTGTGTGAGTTTCCCCACCGATGGTGGACACCTCTGTCTCTCCTCTTCTTTTTTTTTTTTCTTCCTCTTCTACCGCCGCTCCTCGCCGTCTCCGTCTTCCTCTGTTGCGCTTTGTCAGCTGCACCCCCTTCCTTCCCCTCCCCTCCTCCAGCTCCTCAAATCTGCCCTCTCGTGCACCGTCGCTGGGCCGACACACGCATTCACACACACACACGCACGCAAGCACAGCCCCACCTTTCTCCTAGGCAGCCACAACAACAAAAAAAAGGTGTCTCTCTGCCGCGCATTTTTTTTTTTCTACACTGCTCTTGTCAAGAGAATGCGGGAGTGGTCTGGTTGCAGTTTCGCATGTGTGTTTGTGTGTGTTTGTGTGTGTGTGTGTGTCTACATTTAGATGTAGATTGGCGTGTTCATCGAGCCTGGCTGCTCCCTCTCTCTTTCCTGCCTGCTGTCTCCGCGCCGTGCGTGCTGCGCAGAGACAGCAGGGACAGCACGGGGTGGACAACCACCACGACGGGTGCACTCTCGTGAATCTTCCATTGCTGCGTTCGTTCTCCTTTCGCGTTTGTTTGTTGTTTGTTGTGTGTATTCGCCTCGCATGTATCGACAAGCTAATCAGACGTGATTGTGTGCGCTCCTGTGTGTGTGTGTGTGGTTTCGCTCATTTCCAACCTTCCCTCTGTGGTTCCTTGTGGAGTTGCTGCGGCGTGTGCCTGTCTTTACTCCGTTCTCTTGGATTATGTGTTGTGTGCGTGTGTGTTGTCGACATGTGGATGTGCGTCTCCAGTAGCGATCGGGAGTTTGTTCGTTCTTGTTTCTCGCTCTATCCTCGCAGCATCCCTCTCCCTCCGTCCCCACCCCCTCGACCTCCACCGACACACACGCTGAGCCCTTCAGCCTGGGAGGCCGCCCACGGTACACAGCGGGGGTAATAGTGGGTACTGATGGCAGAGACTGCGCATGTCGGCAGCAGCAGCAGCCACGGCCGTTTAGCGCCTCCACACTGTGTCTTAGAGTTTCTGTTTTTTTTTTTTTTTCGGCAGAAAATAAATACGGCGTGTGCATTCGCTGGCACACACTCACACGTGATCTGTCTCCTCTGGGTGCGGCAGTAGGCGCACTTCAGGGGGGGGGACTTTCTTTTTCTCGTTTATTGTCAAGGTGCGCAGGTGAATGCTGACGTGTGTGTGTGTGTGCAGCAACTCCTCCCCCCCCCCTCCTCCACTGCTGTACCGCACCCACTCCCTCCCTCCCTCACTCCCTCTCCCCCTCTTCAGCAGCGGTGGAGGTGTACCTGCGTGTGACGCGAGGCCACGCAGTGCTGTGCAGTCGGACTAGATACTGCTTTTTTTATTATTATTTATTGTCACGACTTGCTGCTTTCCACACTTCCTCTCCCTCTCCCTTGCTCTCTCGTAAGAGTTGCTCTTGCCCCACTTGTGTTTCACTCCGTGCATCGCGGTACCGCCTCCCCCACGTACGCGTCATCGCGGCCGGTCGTGGAGGTCGCGAGAGGAAGAGAACATCACGAAGGGGTAGAGAGGGGATGGCGGATGCCGAAGTGTCTGACGACGGTGGCCGTGATTGCAGGATGTGGGGGTGCAGCGGTGTGAGAGGGAGGTGCGAGATGGAGTGACTGTACCATTGGCCCGTTTTTTGTTTCCCCCCCCCCCTTTCTGCGGATCGTCACGGTATCTTTGCTGTTTGTTGTTGTTGTCTCTGTGTGTGTTTTTTTTTTTTGTTTGTTTGTTTTGTTGTTTGTTTTGTGTGTGAGTGTGTGTGTGTGTGTGTGTGTGTGTGTACATCGTCTTCCTAGCTTTCACCGCGTCGGCAACGCGGGTGTCTGTGTGTTTGTGTGTGTGCACAAGCACCCGATGTACTAGCTGATTCACTCTGCCCCAGGCCTCCTCCTGTTTCATTTACTTTTCGTGTGTACCCACTTTTTTTTTTTTTACTTGCGTGTTTTGATGTAACTTGGTCTTTCTCTTTCTTCTGTCTACGTGTGTGTGTGTGTGTGTGTGTGTGGCCGCTGCTATTGTAGCATCTCTACTTCTTCTTGTGAGTCTTCCTGTAAGCGGTGTCGGTGCACCGTGACCCACGCAATACACACACACACACACACACACAAAGACCACACCCATCAGCGCATTCCTGTCACCCCAAGCGTTCAACTCCCTTCCTCGCTTCTTCCCCCCCCCCCCCTTGTCTTCCTCCTTCTTTCTTTTATCTTTGCTTTGGTATTCTCCCTCTCTCCGCCTATCTTTCTCCGTCCCCTTACGCTTTTGCACGCAAGGCGCTTCTGGTGCTACGACCGTCACTCCCCCCCCCCCCCCCCCGCGTGGTGATAGCACGTCACGCTCACCAATCACACACCCGACGACGCCATCTCCGCTTCTCCTCTCCTCCACCTCGCCCTGCAACTCCACACGCTCGCACGTATCGGCGCTGATGTTGCTGGAGGGGGGTGGGGGAGAGTGGAAGCAGGCCAAGAACACGAAACGACGCTATAGCACGGACAGGAACAGACATGAGCACCTTTGCGATGTGGTTCCTGTTACTTCAGCACATCCTCTTTTGCTTGCCTCTCTCTTTCTCGCCTTCTCTTCACGGCTCACTCCGGTGCTTCCGCGCGTCCGTTCGTGCTTGTGTATGTGTGTATGTGTGCAGTTTGTGTGTGTGTGTATGGCGGAAGGGGAAACAGGATCGGTGGAAGTGCAGTAGCAGAAAGAGAGAGAGAGAGAGACGTGGAAAGAGGTCGTTCTTACACCCTCCCCCTCCCCCTTCTCCCCTCCCACACACACACACACACCGCACCGTCGCTCTCTTTCTCTCTCTCTCTCGCCTCTCCTTCCCTCTATCTCTCTGTCTCTCTGTGTTTCTCTTCTTCCCCTAGCGGTCTCGCTCATGCTAGTGGATGGCTCCGTCCCCCGCCTCCCCTCTCTCTCCTCTCCTCTTTCTCGACGTTGGTTTTTCCTTGTTATGCGAGCTTCCTTCTTTTTTTTTTCTTTTTGTGTGTGTTCGGGTGCGTGTGTTTCTTTTTTTTGTTGTTGTTCTTGTGGCTTCGTTTTTTCTTTTATTTCATTTCTGTGTGTGTGTGTGTGTGTGTGTGTGTGTGTGCCTGTGTATTTATGTGTGTGTGTGTGTGTGTGTGCAACCGGTGATGTGTGGTGTACTTTTCCAAGCCTCTGTCTCCTCTTCTCCATCATATGAGGTCTCTGCGCCGCTGTTGTCGTTTGTGTGTACTTGTGCGCTGCGTACTACTACACACCAAGAAGTGGAGAAATGTCCTTCCACGCTCCTGGTGTGTTAGTTGACTTCTGCTTTCTCTCCCTCTCTCTCTCTCTATCTTGTGTGCTCCTCCGTCCGAGACTCCGTGCGTACGTGTGTGTGTGTCTGTGTGTGTGTTTCATGTCGTCTCTCCTTACAGCCTTTCTCACTCTCTCTCTCCCCGTCTCTGTCTGTCTGTTGCCTGTTGATGTGGCGCAGACGCTCTTCTCGTCTCTCGACTCCTCCTCCTCTGTCTCTTCAAGAGGGCGAGTATCTACGGAAGGAGGGGATAGGGAAGGGGGGGGAGGGAGCTGAGCTGACGTTGCCGTGTGCGCGCCAATGACTTCTTCTTTGTGTGTGTGTGTGTGTGTGTGTGTCTGTGTATCTGGAGGTGAGTTGATGAGCACTGATCGCTTTTGCCTTCCTCGTCCTCCTCAGCGTGCTTTCCTACACATCTTCTTCAGCTTCTCTATCTCGTTGTGTCTTCCTTTGTTGTTGTTGTTGTTCTATTTTGTACTGTGTACGTGGATGTCTTCCTGTGTCTCTGGTTTTTTGTTTTCGTTGTTTGTTCTTCTCTCTCTCTCACTGTGTATGCTGTTTCCACGTCTTGCGCCTGCTCTCTCGCTTAGCCTCTTCTTCCTCGGCGTCGATCGTCGGTCGTTCGTCCGCGGTGTGAGGCGTCACACCTCTCCTCCTGTGTATGCTGCGTACATGCGAATGTACCTCTGTATGGGGGAGGGGGAGATGAGGCTACAGTGATCAAGGAGGTTCGCTCGACTATTTTGTCGTTGACATTTTTTTTTTTCTTTTTTTATTTTGTTTCTCTGTGCTGTGTGTGTGTGTGTGTGTGTGTATGTCTGTGTGTCTGTGTGTGTCCTGGGTGGTGGTTGTATCTCTCAGCTCTCTTGACGCTGTTGTGCCAACTGCGTGACAGCTTCTCTGAGAGGAGAGAAAGAAGGAGGAAGCGCCTCACGCAGCACCCGGGTGCTGCAGCCGTTCTTGGTCTGGCGGTGTCCTTGTCGCCTGTAGTCCATTTCTGGGGTTTTTTCTTTTTTTTCTTTGTTTCTTTGATTGTTTGTTTGTGTTGTGGAGGGACACATATGTTGTCTGTGTGCGTGTGTGTATGTGTGCCTGCGCTCTGTCGGTGTGACTCGCCGGAAACCCAACCGAAAGCAGAAAAAAAAAAAAGACGAAAACGAACGTCTTTTGGCTGAAACGCGAAACAAAACCTCAACGGCGGTTGTCTCTCATGCGCACGTGCTGAGTTGCCGCGCTGGCCTCCCCGCGCCGCCCTTCTCTCTCTCTCTCGCTTTACGCCTCTCTCTCACGCGGTGTTCTTCCTCCACTGCCTGCCGTCGGAAGACACGGCAGGTCGTCGTGGCCGTGAGACTTGTGAAGTCTGCGGTGGTGGTGGCGTCGTGAATGATAGCGACGATGCCCTTCTTTTCTTGTCGCTGCTGCCATACCCTTCTCCCCCACCCTCCCTTCGCTTACCCACCAGGCGTCGCTCCACACACACACACATACAGATGTGGAGTGGGTAACTCTACGCTTCTCTCAGACGACGTTCGCTTCCACAACGGATTAAAAAAAAAAAAAAAGTGTGAGAGAGAGGTGTAGACGCGGGGGATGAGCACCGTGACCGGCGGTGATGGCGGTCTGTCGGCAGCGGCAGCGGCGGCGGCGGCGGCGACCACGTCAGCCGGTGTGTCGGCGTCACACTGCAGCACGTGCCACTCCAGCACCGCCGCGACGCCAAAGGTCGTGTACTTCGACAACACCAAGGCTGGTTTGCAAGCCGTGGACAAGGTGAAGACAGAGGCGCGCATCGCGGAGCTGTCCAAGAACTCGAGCTTCTACGCCAATGAGGAGCGCAAGGCGCGGCGGCGGCAGCAGCAGATCGAGAAGCTCCTTGTCAAGACACGTCACTACGAGGCGAGCGTGCGCAGTCGCCCCGACGTGCTCCGTCAGCTGCAGCGCGATGTGGCGGACCTCGAGGCAGGGGTGGAGGCGCACCGCAGCTTCCGCTCCGTCTACGTTCACGTGGACATGGACATGTTCTACGCCGCGGTGGAGATGAAGAAGAATCCACAGTACACCGATGTGCCGCTGGGCATCGGCGGCATGTCCATGCTCTCCACCACCAACTACCACGCCCGACTCTACGGGGTGCGGTCTGGCATGCCAGGCTTCATAGGCGTGCAGCTCTGCCCGGCGCTCGTCATCGTCCCCACCGACTTTGACGCGTACCGGGCGGAGTCGGCCACGTTCAAGGCCGTTGTGCGCGAGTACGACCCGGAGGCGCACGGGCTCGGCTTGGATGAGATCCTCCTGTGCCTCGACAGTCACCTCGCCCAGCACCACCCCGACGCCACCAGCCACGCGGAGCGCTTCGACGCCGCCGAGAGGGTCGTGCAGGAGTGCCGGCAGCGCATCGCCGCCGCCACGGGACTCACCGCCAGCGCCGGGATCGCGCCGACGCCGACGCTGGCGAAGATGGCGTCGAACCACAAGAAGCCGGACGGGCAGTCGACGATGCGGCTCTTCAGCCGCGAGGCGGTGCTGGAGTACCTCGCCGGCGTCCCGGTGCGGCACGTACCCGGCATCGGCAAGTCGCAGGAGACGATCCTGGCCGGCTTGGGCATCCACACACTCGGCGAGGTGTACGAGCAGCGGCATCGCCTCTACCACATCCTCACAAGGAAGACGTACCTGTTCCTGCTCTCCTCCGCCCTTGGCGTGGGGGGCATGTACGACTCGCTAGAGGCGACAGCGGCGGCGACAGCGGCGGCGGCATCGGGAGACACGTCCACCGGCAACGCTGTGGCGGCCGTGAACGGGGAGTCGGTCGAGGAGGACACGGGGCGGAAGTCGGTGGGCCACGAGCGCACCTTCGCGCAGCTTCGGGACCGCGCGGAACTGGTGGCGGTCGCCTACGACAACCTACACCGCTCGCATGAGACGCTCGTCGCAGAGTGCCTCCTTGCGTCGCAGGTGGTGCTGAAGCTGAAGTACCGCAGCTTCCACGTGAAGCAGTTCACCAAGTCGCTTCCGGTCTACACGGACGTTCACGCCGTGCTGCAGCGAGCCCTGGATGAGCTGCTGCTGCCTGTGGGACACAACTTCACGGAGTTCCGCCTGCTCGGTGTCCGGCTGGAGCGGCTGCGCCAGCGCCCACCAGTCGGCGGAGATGGCGGCGTTACGACACTGACCACGCACTCGCACACAGAGGCGGACACCACGCAGCCCACGCTACACCACTTCTTCACGCGCCAGCAGCGCAGCGCCGTCGAGGCAGCCGCGACGCAACGCGAGGGAGACACGACACAGTTGTACAAGCGCCACCGCGAGACTCTTGAGAGCTGCGACGACGACGACGACAACGGCAGCGAGGCCGACCTCGTCTGCGACGACGAGGACAACGCGGTGCTGGTCGTCTCCTCGGAGAGTCAGCTGACAGACCCGGTCGAGACAGAACCGCGGCGCCCGTCGATTGCTCCTCATCGGCAGGGCGGTAGCCACCACCACCACCACCTCGTCGCGGCCGACGATGGCAGCAGCAGCGACAGCAGCGACGGTGACGTCATTGTCATTGTGGACTGACGACGCCAACCTTTGACCCACACACACACACACACACACCGACTCTCCCTCTTTCTTTTTTTTTTTCTTCTCCAGAGCGGACGGGAGTCTTTCTGTACTTCTCTTGCGGGGAGGGAGAGAGCGGCTTGATACGCGACGAGGAGGAGGAGTGGGTGCGGCACGGTGCAGCAGAGCGTCGTGTGCTTCTCGCTCCTCGTGCCTGTGTATGTGTTGTTGCTGTTGTTTCTTTGCACAGTTGTGTTTCTGCTCTGCGTCTATATTGGCCCCACTCACGCATCTCCCTCGTGTCTATTGCTCACGATGTCGGACCCACCACGACTACGCTACACATCCGCACATGCGTGCCAGCGCAAAGGCGCCAACAAAGGTCAGCGACTCGCCCTCCCTCCTCCCTCCTCCCCCGCTTCCCAACCACCACCGTCTGGCGCCCTCTCTTCCAATCGGCGGGACCGTGAGTGACGGAGCGGATGTGTCGTACTGGTGTAGTCGTGCCAAGTGCGTACGTGTGTGTGTGTGTATGTGTGTGTGTTTTTTTTTTTTTTTTTTTGGCTCTGCCCTTTCCCGCTCCTCCTCCGTCGGTGACGTCCTGATCGCACAGCACTGGAGAGCGGCACGCAGCGGCCCTCACCCACACACAACGCACACACACACACACACACACCCTCTGCCTCCACTACTCTCTCTCTCTCCATGTCTCTGTCGGCTCACTGACGCATCCTTCTGTTTACCGACTTGCCCCCGCACTCCGCCGCAGCGCCACACGCCCGTCTCGCGACAGACCAGAGAGACGGAAGGACGGTTGGCGGGAGGAGGAGGGAGGGAAGGACCACTGAAGCAGGTGTGCAACATGTTCATCCACAGCCGTCACGGCGGCAGTAGCAGCAGCAGCAGCAGCCGTGCTCCTGCTCGTGTTTCCGACGCGGCTGCGCTGAGCCACGGAAGCCTCGGCCTCGCGCCCACGCCGCCGGGGCGGGATCACGACCCCCAGCACGCCTCTCACAGCTCTGTGGACACACCTCCACGCGGCGCGGCGGCTCTGACGCACTACACGGACGTGGAGACTCTCGGTGGCCGACATCGCCCCGTCACCGCGTTCCCTTCCTCTGTCCACGCCGCCGCCGTTCGGCTCTCGCCTCCAGCGGCCGCCGGTGCACCGCAGCTGGTCGACCGCGGCAGTCGTGGCCACCCGCCCCCAATGGCGTCCCTGCAGTCGAGCACCGCTGGTGTGCCGCTTTTCACGTTTCCTTCCCCCGCCCCGTCGCCATCCGCGCCGCGGCGCCGCGGGGCCGAGCCGCCGCCATCGCCACCGCATCCGTACGCCTACACAAGTGATAGGCAGGCATCTCTGCAGGCGGCCGTAGCGGCAGCGGCGGCACCGGACGTGTATCGGTCACTGATGCGCGCCGACTCCCCCGCATCGCCATCACCGCCGCTGGAGGAGCAGCAGCGAGAAGCGGAGGAGCAGCCTCCACTGCACACCAACGTCTCCTCCGTGTCAGCGCTGGGCCGCACCCTCGCGGCGGCCGCATCGGCCCTCACAGCAGCAGCCCAGCGCGAGAGAGAACAGGAGGCGCAGCAGCGTGACCTCTTTTGGCGTGCGCAGCGGGCGAGCGCGACGGCCACACCGGCGGCACTCGCGCTGCTCATGGAGCTGGTGCTCACTGAGAAGCGGGTGCTCTACGACGCCTTCCTCGGCGGGCGTGAGCCACTCGCGCGGGCGATGGAGATGTGTGCCGTGCTGCACCGCCGTGATGCACAGCGGCAGCAGCGGGTAGAGAGCGAGGCGCTGCTCGCGCAGGGGCGTGAGGCGCAACGGCGGGTGTCGGTGTACCGCGAGCACGTGGCGGCGGCGCAGAGCCGGCACGCCGCCGAGGAGGCGCACCGGCATGCGCTGAGTGAGGCCGAGCACCGCGTTGCTGAGCTGGAAGATGTCGTGGCGGGCCTGACGCAGCGCCTCGAAGCATCCGAAGCACAGCGTGCGCAGCAGCGGCGCGACTACGCTGAGGCGGCGCTGGAGAAGCAGGCCGCCGCCACTGCCGCGACGCTGGAAGTGCGGGCGCTGCAGCGGGCGCACAGGCAGGCGACGGAGCGCTGGTTGGCCGCAGAGGCGCTCCACGAGGCGGTGCAACGCCACGGCCCCCCGGTGCTAGCAGGGCCGAGTGCAGCGGGTCGTGTGACGCGGCGCGATGGCCGCGTTGACGCGAACGAGGAGGACTCCATCGCAGCGCTGCTTCGGCAGGCGCACGTCGGGGTAGCCGAGGCAGCGCCGCAGCCGCGGAGTCACAGTCCTGTTCTCCCTCGTGTTCTGCCGATCGCCGCGAAGGCCGCCGACGCGATGAGGGGCCACCGCAGCGAGCCGCGAGCGTCAGCCTCCTCCACATCGGCCGACGAGCCTACGACCGCGCTTGAGGTGCTGCTCGCCCGCACCAAGTCGGACACTTCTGCAGAGGAGGAGGAGGAGGAGACCACAGCGACGAGAGCGCTGCGCGAGCCTGCGGCACTGCCGCGCGGCGCCACCGCAGCCCCTCTTCCATCAGCGGTGGCGCTCGGCCGCCTCTCCTCGCCGCCAGGCACCCCACTGCAGGCACCGTCCCCGGCTGCTCCCAGAGGTGGTCCGCCGGCGCGGCAGCCCAACTCGGCCAACACATCCGAGGAGAGTGACCACGACACCGCCGAGAAGGCGAGTGCGGCGGCGGCACCCAAGCGCCGGGGCTCCTCCTTCTCGTCCATGCCATCGCGGCTGAACTCTGTGGCGTCCACGCGGCGAGGCTCGTCGACGGAGGTGCCTGACGCTCTTCTTGAGTCTGCGGCGCCGCCCCGCCCCGCACACGTCTCGGCCGCGGAGCTGCACGACGGCAGCGGCGGCAGCCTTTTTCTTTGCACGGCGCAGGACGTCGCGGCCGCCGCGGTGCGGCACGAGTGTGCTCGGCTGCTCGACGCGGCCTTCGAGCCTCACGCAGCGCAACTCGCATCGCGGGCGGCGCTGCATGCTCACCGACGCGGTCCACCGCCGCGTCAGCAGCAGCCGTCGACTCTCGCGCACACGCAGGACCGTCCGCGCGGCGACGACCACCACGTCGACGATCCGACGTGGGAGCACCTCTCAGTGCCGCGCGACACCGCGATGGCGGAGGTGCTGCCCGTCTCTGCAGCGCGGTGGATGCGTGCGTGCGAAGTGGCGCACACGACGGCCCGAGTGCTCGTCCGCGTCCTCCAGCATCTGCAGGCGGCCTCCGACTCCCTCGCACAGCGTGTGCGGCTGCTGGACGACAAGAGTTGGAACACGACGATGGCGCGACGATTCGTGGCTGTCGAGCACGCAGCGTCGCTGCAGCGGCTTGTGTCGCTTGTGGAGAAGCTGGTGAACGCCGGTGCCGCACAGGCGGCAACACGGTAGGTCCACTTCAAGAAGAGCGTCGCACCAGCCCCCTCTCTCCCTTCGCCACCGCTCACTCTGCGCTCGCCATCCCAAGGCGAAGGGCGAGGTGGAACACTTACACACACACACGCCAACACCCAAACATGCGCCGGCGAAGAAGGAAGACGAACTCAGACGTGGAAGGACGTAGAGGTGAGCGCACGCCTCTCTGTGGGACTCTGGCCTCTCCCCATCTACACCACTGTGTGCGTGTCTCTTCCACACATCTTTTACCTGGGAAACACCGCAAAAAAAAAAAAAAAAAAAACAGCACCGAGCCGTGTTAGCAACGTCGCACCCGCCAGTCCCACACACACACACACGCATCTGCACCCTCTCCCTCTCCTTCTGCTCCTCCACCGCATTCCGCCCACACGCACGCGCGCGCTCTCCGGCAGCCAGCCACTGTCGCGCACGCACACAAGCACACGCACACACAGACACAGACACAGACACAGACGCATACAGACACAGACAGACATCTCACACATACGCTCGAGCAAGACGTCCGCGTGTGTTTAGTCTGACTCGTCGATTTTTTTTTTTCTTTGGCTCTGTTGTCTTTTTTTTTTTTTTTTTCTGTGTGGGTGGTTGTTGCTCCTCTGTGACTCTAGAAGGTGAACGAGTGTTTTGTGGTGTCCTACCGGTGCGTGACTGCATCCGCTTACACGCTTCCCCACCACCACCACTACCACCCCTCTGTTGTGTTTCTACACAGTATCGCCGCTCGTCGTCGTAAGTGTGTGTCTGTGTGTGCGTGTGTGTGTGTGTCTGTGTGTGTGTCGGCGTCAGTGTCTGCGCATCTCTCTTCGCCGCCGTGCCCTTCCACATTCACGCGTTCGGCGATCATTCATAGACGATTCCCCTCCCACTCCATCTCACTCCTCCCCCCCCCCCCTATCGAGTGCTCGTCCTGTAGAGCTGACCATGCTGCGACTCTCTCGCTTCGCGTGCTCGGCGGCGAGCAGCTCAAAGGGCATCGCACGAGCGACTGCACAGGGCGTGAAGGAGGAGTACACGCGCGGAGCATGGAAGAAGCCCGTCACGGGGGCCGCTGCTGCCACCGCCCCATCACACGCGAGCTCCAGCGCCGTACCGCCGCCGCCGTCGACGACCGCGCACGACACCCTCAGCAGGCCGTCCAGAGACGAGATAGAGGCGGACAGCGCCGCTCTGGAGGAACACGGCCGCACGGCGCCGCCGGGGCACACCAGTATGGCCGGCGGGGCATCCGCGCACTCCTTCTACCACCACGACCATCGCAGCGCCGGCAAGCTGCACTTCGATGCCTCCAAGGCGGGGCTCCAGCAGGTGGACAGGGACTACGTGGAGCAAGTGATCCAGGAGGCCTCGAAGGGCTCCGCCTTCTACCAGAAGGAGCAGCGGCTGGAGGAGGCGCGCCGGCGCAAGGCGGAGGAGCTGCAGGAGAAGGCCAAGTCCTTCGACGCCATCAGCGCGGCGGAGAAGCAGAACATCAAGGCGAAGGTGGACACGATGGTGGACGAGCTCGAGGTCACGCGCGACCTGCAGCGGCGCTACATCCACATTGACATGGACATGTTCTACGCCGCGGTGGAGGAGAAGAAGACACCGTCGCTGCGCGGGAAGCCGTTTGGCGTCGGCGCGCAGCAGATGCTCTCCACCACCAACTACATAGCACGGCAGTACGGCGTGCGCTCTGGCATGCCGGGCTTCATTGGAAAGAAGCTCTGCCCCGAGCTCATCATCGTGCCCAACGACTTCCCGGCGTACCAGCGGGAGGCGGCGCGTGTGCACAGCATCGCCTCGCGCTACGACGCCCAGTTCGTCAGCGTCGGCCTAGATGAGCTGACGATGGACGTGACCAAGTACCTGCAGGAGTTCCCGGCCGTGTCGGCCTCCGACATCGCCCACGACTTCCGCGACGAGGTGTTCCTCAAGACCCAGCTCACGAGCAGCGCCGGCATCGGCCCCACATCCATCCTCGCCAAGATCGCGAGCAACGTGAACAAGCCGAACGGACAGCACGAGATCACGCTGCTGACGCGCGAGGATGTCATGACATACATACGTGACATCCCGCTCCGCAAGATCCCGGGCATCGGCTACGCGCAGGAGATGACGCTCGCCGCGCTGCACATCCGCACGTGCGGCGACCTCCTCCTCCACAAGTACCTTCTCGCCTACCTGTTCCGTGAGAGGACCTTTGCGCACTACCTCGCCGTCGGGATGGGTCTGGCGGAGACCTTCTCCCAGCGCCGGCACCACTCCCGCCAGTCGGTGGGCAAGGAGATGTCCTTCGGCGAGCCGCTGCCGTCGCCCGAGGCCTTCACGCGGCTCTTCCGCAAGCTGCTCGAGCAGTGCCACGCCCGCTGCGTGCGCGACAACCTGACGCCGCGCAAGATGACCCTGGTGCTGAAGTACCGCACATACGACACGGAGCAGTTCAGCGTGACGATGCCGGGCCACACAAACGACCTCAAGGTGTGGCTGGAGGCGTCGCAGAAGCTCCTGGAGCCGCACCTTCTGCAACACGCAGAGCTCCGCCTCGTCGGTGTGCGTCTGCAGCGCTTTCACGAGACGGACGAGGACCACCCCGAGATGGGCCCCGGCGCCCGTGACGGCTTCACCGGTGCCCCCACCCGGGCTCTGAAGGACGGCCTCAGCGCACACAGCGAGAGGAGCAGCACGACAGACGCGGCAGAGGAGGAGGACGACATCACCGCCGCCGCCACCGACGACGACGATCAGCCGCCCGTGCAGGCGGCGACAGCCCAGAAGCGGCGCATCCCTGTCTCCAAGTTCTTGACAGATCCGAACATCCCCACACCGCGTCCGGTGGACCCCATCGCCACGGCGGCGGCGGCGGCGGCGACCCGCAAGTCAGCGAAGTCGGCGCGGAAGCGCGTCAAGGCCGTGAAGCGCAAAACACAGAAGAAGAAGTGAGTGCGGTGCGCCACACAGCGAAGCGGCGATGAAGGCCCGCCTCATACACACATCCATAGAGAGAGGAGGAGGAGGAGGAGTTGGACTCATAGAGAGAGAGCGGGCGCGTGGACTCGATGGTGCCTGATGGCACATAAGTGACTGAAGCTCTGTGCATGTGTGTGTGTGTGTGTGTGTGTTGTCCTTGTTGGTGTTGTTGTTGTCAGTGTGTGTATGTGTGGGGTTTGTTTGTTTGTTTGTTCGTTTCTTTTCAAAAGAAAGGCATTACTCCTGACACACAAGCACAAACTGGGCACACCGGCCCTGGTCACTGTGCACCATTGTGTGGAGGAGAGACGTGAATAGAAAGACGGTGTGTGTGTGTGTGTGTGTCTGTGCAGTCGACCGCTCCGTGTCGGAGTAGACAGCTGCCGGAGTCAGTAAAGTGTGGCTGTGTGTCTGTTGGACGAGCGTGTGTGTGTGTGCGTGTGTGTGTGTGTGTGTGCTGACAACGTCTCTTGTAAAAAAAAAAAAAAGAGAGAGAGAGAGAGTCCGCCTCCCCGCATCGACACACCAGAGATGTGTTTGCTCAGCGCACGTGTCCAGTGGTACAGTCGACAGGGAACAATGTGCGAGAGAAGAGCAGAGAGAAGGGGAAGGCGCTCGGGGGAGGGGGGCGGGGGAGGCGTGAGAAGTGGAACGGCCCAAGACACACACAGACACAGACATCATCGCCCGCCTCCCTCCCTCTCTCTCCCCGACGGCACGCCTGCAGGTGGTGCGTGCTCTGATTCGACACGGCCTCCACGTGTGGTGGTCATCCCTCCGCCGGTACCCTCTCGCTGTGCTTCTCCCTCATATCCCCTCACTCTCCACTCCCTCCACCTTCCACACACAACAACAAACAACAAACAACGCGGTTACATTGACATCGATTGTCAGTCGTGAGGCGGGGTGGCCTCGTCTCCACTTCTGACGCACGTCTGACACCGTCACCTCGAACCTGCACGCTGCTCTAGCCATTTAAAGGAAGGGGGGAGGGCAGGTGCTGTGAGAGTGGTGTCTGCGCTACTTCCAACTTCCTTCAATCTTCTCAGAGCGCGTGTGTGCACCTGCGTGAGTGAGTGTGTGTGTGTGTGCCCCCCGCCGAGCAGCGAGGCGTCATGCTCTTGTGTCGCTGTCTTCGGGCGGCGGCGGCGGCGGCGGTGCCTTTGGTTGCTGTGGGTCGGCTCGCCTTCGACGGCTCCAAGGCGGGCCTGCAGAGTGTTGATAAGGCGCACGTGGAGCGCGTCATCGCCGAGGCGACGCGCGGCTCCGCCTTTTACGAGAGTGAGCAGCGCAAGGCGGCGCAGCGGGCCGTGAAGAACGACGCCCTCGTCGCGCGGCAGCGGCAGTTCGCGGGGCTCTCAGCGGCAGAGCAGCAGCCCTGGCACGACCGCGCGGCGGCCGCGATGGCGGCACTCGAGGCGACGCGCACCTTCTCACGGTGCTTCATCCACGTCGACGTGGACATGTTCTACGCCGCGGTGGAGGAGAAGATGGACCCGTCCCTGCGTGAGCGGCCCTTTGCGGTGGGCAGCTACGCGATGCTGGCGACGAGCAACTACATCGCCCGCAGGTACGGCGTGCGCTCTGGCATGCCGGGCTTCATCGCGAAGAAGCTCTGCCCTGCGCTGTACATTCGTCCACCCCAGTTCGACCTCTACCGCCGCGAGGCCGCGGTGGTGCGGGCGCTCGGGGCACACTACGACCCCGGCTACGTGACGGTGGGCCTGGATGAGCTGACGATGGATGTGACCGACTTCCTGCGGAGGCATCCGACGCGCACGGCCGACGACGTGTGCACAGAGTTCCGCCGCAGCGTGGAGGCGGCGACGCAGCTGACATGCAGCGGCGGGATCGCCCACACCGCCGCCTTCGCAAAGATCGCCAGCAACGTGCAGAAGCCCAACGGGCAGCACACGCTCGCCTTGCGCACGCGAAGGGCGGTGCTGGCCTACGTCCGCGGCATGGCTGTCCGCGAGGTGCCGGGGGTCGGCTCCGCGACGGAGCAGCAGCTGCGCGCCCTCGGCATCCGCACGTGCGGCGACCTCCTGGAGCACAGGGGGGAGCTGTGCTATCTCTTTGCAGAGAAGACGTTCACCTTCTACCTCTCCGCCGGCCTGGGGCTCGTCCGCACACACGTCGACCGTACCAAGGCGAGCCACGCGGCCCTCCACACGCCCCTCGTGCCGCCAGGCGCCGCCGCGTCGCCGAGGCCGAAGTCGCGTGCCCGCCAGACGGTGGCGGCGGCGGCGGCGGCGACCATCAGCGCCGTCGACCGGCCGCCGCAGAAGTCGACTGGGAAGAGTGTGACGGTGGCGCGCGGCGTGGCGTCCTGCAACGCCTTCTGGTGCCACCTTCGCCGTCTCACAGAAGGGGCGCACCAGGTACTCGTGGAGCAGAAGACTGGCACACGGCATGTGTGCTTCTGCACCACCAACCGCGCCTTCGATCACCGTAGCCACTCCACCACACTCCCACACGTGACGGACAGCTTCGAGGAGCTGTATGCGGCGCTGGAGAAGGTGGCCCAGCCCTACGCGTCGCAGCACCGCAGCATCCGTCTGCTCGGCGTGTCCTTCACGCAACTTCAACCGATCCCCACCCGCCAGCGCACGACCGCCGCCACAGCGAACACGGCGGTCCATCGATACCCACGGCGACGACGTCCAGCGGCGCCTGCGCCGCCGCCGCAGACCAAGACGCAGCGGTCGCGCGTCAAGCACGCCGCTCGCCAGCGCAGCAACGTCCCAAGTCGCTCCAAACAGCGCGCAACGTCGAAAGCAAAGACCGGCAATCACTGATTCTCTGTCTGTGTATGTGTGTGTGTTTGTTTGTTTGTTTGTTTCTTGTACTACTCTCTCTCTCTTTCTTCGTCACCCCTCTTTGTACACTCCGCTCCTGCCACGTCACCATGCTCTTCCTCTCACGCAAACTCGTGTGCTCCTTCCATCCACCCACTGTCCACTCCCTCCCCCCCCCTCCCCTCTTCTCTCCCGCTTCCACGTGCGTGTGTGATTGATGGGGGGAGGGAGGAAGGGAGAGAGGAAGGAGGGGGGGGATGCACACGACGCTGCGAGACCAGATCAACCAACAACACACACAACAGAAGGGACAAATGACGAACAAGGTGCGTAGCGGATGTGGGAGCGACACTGCAGAAGAAGGAACTCTCTGTGTTTGACCACCTGGTCATCGAGATCCGCAAAGCCGCGCCATCGGTCGTCTGGCAGCTGCCTCTTCTCGCCTCACCTCGCCAACACAGCGACGGCCTCGTGGTACCCTCTCCTTGCCTTCAACACATGTGCGCACACACACTCACACACGTGTACAACTCCCCCCCCCTTCTCTCCTCACCCCCGCTCTCTTTTCTATCCTTCTCCGAGTCACACCACCGCGTCACACCACCGCGTCACGGCGCAGACGCCGCCACGGCCGCTCACGGAGCCCACCCGCACTCTTCCCAGCTCACTCTGTCTCGTGGCCTCTCTCCCTCTCTTTCATTCTCTTTCATTCTCTCTCTCTCTGTCTGGCCTCTGTTGCTGTAGCGTCGCCAACACACGATGCGCTGCCTGCTGCGAATGGCAGGGGCGGCGCACGCAGCGACACCGTCACTGCCACAGCGCCGCTCTGCCCTTGCGCATGCGTATCGTCGACTTGGCGTCCACACCACAGCCGAGCGTCTCAAAGGCACGGCAAGAGAGGATGTGTCCAACGCGCCGGCGGAGACCTCTGGCGGCGGCGAGGCGAGTCCGGCTACCGCGACCACAGGCTCGACGGCCGTCAGCACGGTCGCGAATGAGCACACCCCGCTCTTCTTCGACACATCCGTCACGGACGACTCGGAGCTGCAAAAGTCGAACAAGCATATTGGAATCGAGATGAACAGCAACCTACCTGTTTGTGTGCAGACACGGGGGAGGATAACCGAGTCGGAGCTGCTCCGTCGCGTGGACATGCAGGAGCTGGATGAGGCATGTAGAATGCTAGAGGTGCCTGACGCTCACAAGTACGCGTTGCACACGATGCAATCCATCCCCGAAGCGGTGGTGCGCTCGATAAAGGCGCGTGCTGTCATGTACAAGTACGCCGGCTTGGAGGACTTCAGCGCCATCAAGCGGCACGCGAACACCGATGCGGAGATCATCCGCTCCGCATTTTTGGGCCGTGCCATCCACATCCAGTTCATTCACCCCAGTCACAGTAGCTGCACCGGCAGCGGCAACAGTGCTGACACGGCTCCGGCTGCTACGGCTGCCCCTGGTACTACCACTGGTGGTGGTGATGGTGGTGGAGCTGTCAGCGCCGCGTCACCATCGCCGGTGGACGAGGAGCAGGTGCGCAAGGATCTCGCCGAGGTGTGTGACGCCGTGGAGGAGGTGCTGCGCCGCTACACCTGTCGCGTGATACGGCCATTCCCCCACGAGCTCGTCGTTGACGTCACACACTACGCCACATTCGTGCCGCTGCTCAACGTCAGCCGCCGCAACGTCATGCAAGTGGTGAGCGACGTGAAGTCGTACCTCTCCAACGAGCCACCGGCGAAGGAGGGCGTAGCTGGTCCACCGTCACCGAAGGAGATCGAGCCCCTGTCACCCGATGTTCTTGCCGCCGAGATAGCACGCGTGATCCGGCGCGAGGTGCTGCTGCCGCGACAGCGGCGTGGCGGTGGCGGTGGTGCGGAGAGGACCAGCGGAGGAGATGAGACAAAGACCCCCGCGCACGGCTCCACTGCGACCTCGCCGCCGGCGCAGCCCGCGACCGGCGACACGTCTGCGCCCGCCGCGTCGATGCGGGTGTGTATCGGGGTAGCAACAAGCGCCGTCATGGCCAAGATTGCGTGCGACGTCGAGGCGGCAGTGGTCACGGCAAAGCTCCGAGAGGCGCTCGCAGCCGACTCGGCGTCGAATGCGGGCGGCGCGTCTGGCGGCACGATCCCGCTGGTCTCGATCCGATCCTTCTATCGCCACATTAAGACACTCAAGGAATCGCATGAGTTCATGTCCACCTTCCCCGTGCGTCGTGTGCCGAGCTTCACCCCGGCCTTCGCTGACCTGCTGCACCGCGCCATCGGCGTCGCCACGTGCGGAGAGCTCTACCAGAAGAGAGGACTCCTCTACTTCTGCTTGTCCAGGAAGTCGGCCGCCGCCTGCCACGCCGCGTCCATGGGCCGAATGCTCTTCGAGGCAGAGACGCACTCCCCCCTCCTCGCGCCGTCCAACCTCGAGGCGAGTATCTCCTCGCTGAGCTACATGGCGAGCAACAAGATCGCCTTCGTCAACGAGGACCGCACCGCCTACGAGACGGCACTGACCACCGTCATGGCGAGAAGCATGCGCAGTAGCGCTAACTTCCGAACGATCTGCTCCTACTTTGTGCGCTTTGGTCGACTATCAACGCGTGACAGCATCCATGCGCACGCCGAGGGGTCGATGCGGTCGCTCCATCGAGCGCTCTACCGGAGGGGTATCACGTACGGTGGTGTCCGCGTGGCCTTGGCTGGGATGAAGGGCACCTCCCTGGCGGAGTACTGGGACGGTGAAACCACAGAGGACCGCGGCGTCGAGGTGTTGCATCGACTTCTGCAAAAGCTGTTGGAGAAGCCTGTCAACTTCGGGAAAGCGGGCCGGGGCCGCAAGAGGTTCAGCGCCGTCATCCTCACGGCCTCCAACGCGTCTATCCTACCCATGGTGCCGCCGGCCCTGATAGAGGAGGCAGAAAAGCTGGAGAGTATCCTCTTCTCCAGCAAGGCGTACATCTCGTCCTTCGTCAAGAGAAAGAAAATTCTGAAAAGGCTGCAGATCAAGAGGAAGGCGAAGAGGATGATGAGGCCCGCGGAGCCTCCACTGGTCTTCGTGTAGAGTTGCCTTGTGTGTGTGTCTGTCTGTGTGTGTGTGTCTGTGTGTCTGTGTGTCTTTGTGTGTGTGTGTGTGTGTGTGTGTGGAGGGAGGGAAGGGTGGTTGCTGTTGCCTCGGCCGCCACTGCAATCCACTCACCATCATAATAATCACATACAGCGGCTGAAGGTGCCACCACGATGTTGAATCCCGTGAGAAATCGAATGAGGTTGGACAGAGCGAGAGCGAGCGACATGAGGGTGAAGCAGTGAGACACAGAGGCGAAGAGAAACGACGGTGGCGGACTCTCTCTCTCTTTCTCTCGCTCCTGTATGCACGCACACAGGCATGAGATGTGGGCCGCATGGGGTGCTCGCAGAAGAAGAGAGCACACACGAGGCGCGGCGAGGCGAGGGGGGGGGGAAGAGACATGTCTGTTCTTTTGGTGTACCTGTATCTTCATCTGTTGGTATGTGTGTGTGTGTGTGTGTGAGCTTGTGTGTGTGTAGGTGTGTCGCTGGCACCCATCCTGTTGCGCTGCGCTGTCTTGATAGCCCCCTCTCCCCTTTTTTTTTCTCATCCCCTCCGCCGACGTGTGTCTTGTCCTCTCCCCGCCACTGCGACACGATGGAACGAGTGGTGAAGGGAAAGGGAGAGAGATAAAGAGAGAGAGAGGGGGGGTGGAGGAGGTGACTAATGCTGTACGGCAGCTTTAGAGCCGTTCTTGTTCACTTGATACTCGTCACACACACACGCGCACTCACGCACACAAACGAACACATACGCACAGAGAGTGTGTGTGTGGGAGGGGGGAGAGGGGAGTGAAGGCACTCGGACAGATAGACACGCAGATAGATGGACGCGGGCACTGAGACGTAGCGACGGCTGAACACAAGCAACGTTGCGACAAGGGAGAAGAGGGGGAGGAGAGGAGGAGGAGATGTTCGCGACAACAACGCGGAGGCACGTGAGTCGGTTGCACTGGGAACCACGTACCGTAGTGCGAGCAGTGGCGCGTCTTGTCACCTCCCTCCTCTGTGCTCCCCATTCCTCTGTCAAGGCCTGTGTTCACCCTCCCCCCACCACATCCCTCTCTCTCTCCCTCTCCTCCATTCACAGCAGTGGTGCCGCTGCCCATCTCCTACTCCTGCACTCCCGCTCCACGACACACACACATACTCACACACACACACACTCACTCTCTCGGCTGAACAGAGGAAATAGAATCAGAAAGAGAGAGAGGCGGGAAAGGCGCGTGCGGTGTCGAGGGAGAAGGGAGAGGGGGCACAACGTAGCTGTTGATGCAGCCACCCAATTTGGTGTAGCACACACACACACACACGCACATATCCCTCTCTCTCGTCTCTCCTCTTCCTCTGCAACTCTCCACCACCACCCTCTTCTCCCTCTCACTTCCCTCTCTTACGGTCTCGCTCGCCTGCTATCGTCGGCGCAGCGCTCTCGGCGGCGTCGCTGACTACTTTGATGGGCTTCGCGTCGCTGCACCACACCTGGCGGCGTCTTCCTCCGTACGCGGCAGCCAAGGAGTCCCCGGCGAGGCGACGGCGATGTCATGCCGTGCTTGTGCAGTCGGAGCTGCGTCACAGCCACCACGCCGTGGACGACGCGGCTGTGACGACGGTGGATGTCCCTGAGGCGGCCCGTAACAGCGCCTCGCCGGTGCGCTCCCGTGTCGACGTGGTGGATGTGGACGCCGACGACGGCGACACCGCCGTTGCTGGCCTCGCCACATACACACCCCGCTCCAGCCAGGTCTGCCTCCGCGACGCCGTTGTACTCTCCTACAGCGGGCCCAGCGACGACTACCACGCGACCTGGTGCACCGCCGGGTCAGCTGCGGTGGGCAGCAGTGTGTCGCCTCCCCTTCTCCCCCCACCGGTGGATGAGCTACTGTCCGTGGCTGTGGACGGAAGCCGCGTGCTGCTGCGGCGCAGCGGTCTCACTGCGCCGCCCCACACCTCTGGCACCGCAGCTCTGCGGCTGTGGCGCGAGGGCCGCGTCGGCGCGCCTCGCGACAGCGATGACGACGACGACAACGACGAGAGTGGCGGGCGACCGCGACCGCAGCGCCAGCACACACGACAGCGCGCAGGGCACCATGGCGAGCGGTTCTACCGCTGGTGCGACTCTGAGGCCGTGACGCACGACACAGTCGACGCACTCGACACGCGGGTGTCTGGCGCGCGTTGGAGGCAGGAGGCCAGCGTGCTGCTGCACCACGCTCGGGGCACCTTGCACCGTGTCCGCGTCAGCGGCGGCAGTGGACACGCAACCGTGAGCTCCTGTCCACCACCACTGCAACAGCAGCAGCAGCAGCACTCCTCCTCCTCCTCCGCTCCCGCCTCGGCTGACGCTGCCACTGCCGGTGGTGGCAGCGTCAGCCGACGGTACCCCGGCAGCCGCTGCCGGGCCGACTTTATCGCCCTCTCCCTCAACACCGTTGCACTCGTGCGCGCCCGTGACTGCGGCGCTGATCTGTGCGAGGTGCAGCACACCCGCTTCGCGTGTGAGATGAGCGCCAGCGCGGTGTGCATGGACGACTGCGGCCCACACGGCACGGTGGTCGGCTTCTCCGATGGAACGCTGCGCGTCGTCGACTGGCGCGTGCCGCCGCGCCACCGCGCCACACACGCCACCGGCGGCGCACTGGACGACGGCGTCGACGAGGATCTGGAGGACGGTGACCGGGATGTCCTGCGCACGCACGTCCCGCAGCCGGCGTGGCTCGCACGGCAAGACGGTCGCACCGCCGCCTCGGTCGCCGGCGTCCTCTCCTGCTGCGCTGTTGCCGGCGGCCCGCGCGTGCTCTGTGGGCTGGGGGACGCATCTGGCGCTGTCGTCGTGGCGGACCTTCGTCGGCCGGACAGCGGCGCTCGTCCCCGCGACGGGCGGCGCCGCACACGCGCGGAGCAGCAGCAGCAGCAGGCGGCGCGGTCGCTCTTCACCGAGACGGGCGGGCAGTCGCCGACGGGACTCGCGGTGGCGGACATCCAGCCCGACCCGGCGTGCTTCGGCCGCATCGGACTCGTCGACGTCGGTGGCACCGCGGTGCTGACCACTGTGGCCGCGCTGGACGGCTACGACGTGAGCGACGCGGCCCCGGCGACGGCGAAGCGGGTGCGGACAGGGGAGCGCGGCAGCCGCGCCGCCTCCAGCGCTGGTGCAGGTGTCGCACGGCCGCGACTGCCCTCGCCTCCCTCGCCGTGGGCGGTGGTAGAGCGCCTAGAGACGATGTCGCAAGCTGCGTCGCGGTGGAGTGTGCTGGCGAGCGTCTTGCGCACCCTTCGTGGCGGCGCCTTCCACCTCGACTCCCCGTCCCTCACCGCCGCCCCCGGGCACCCGCGACCGCGCTGCGTCTTCAGCAGCGACGGCGGCCGCTTCATCGACACCGCCGTGCGAGGTGGTGGCGGTGTCGCCACGCTGAGGTGCACAGCAACGGGTGCGCCGTCGCACAGCACTGTGTGCATCGGTACCGTGACACGCATCCAACTCTCGCCAGCGCCGTCGCCGTTCATGGCCGTGTCGTGCGTTGACGGGCTTCTCTGCCTCGACACCTGCGACGGTGACACACTCGCGATACCCCTCGACACCGTCTAGAGCACCCCCCCCCCCCCCACACACACACACACACCTGCACAGCAGACTCTGCCCCCGCCCCCGTCTCTCTGTCTGTGTGTGTGTGTGTGTGCTGGCACGGCTGCTTCTCTTCCACCTTCATCCGACACGACGGACCTTCACAACACGACGACCCAGTCAACCCCATTTCCCCTCACTCTGCACGCACCGCACCGCATCGTCGCCTTTCCTACACAGACACACACGCACACACGCACACACATGCTCCTGCATGTCGTGGAGGGAGGCGAGGTTCCGGTAGCGCTCTCCCTCCCTCTCCTCCCCCACATCCCTTCCTCTGCGCTCCCTCCAACTCCGTCCACCTCCGTCCACCTCCTCTCCCCGACGATCACAACACCACCACCGCCACCACCACCGCCACCCCCAACGCAGGTTCACTGAAGCTCGCCTGCATCCGTGATGCTCGCCTGCGGTGCGGCGGCTTCTGCCTCTCCATCCCTCCATCCCATGGCGTGCACCGGCAACGACAACGCCATCGCCGCCACGCCGCGCTCTCCATTGGAGCAGGTGCATCACTTGCTCGTCTCGCTGCTGCGCTGGTGGCCGTACGCCCCGCACGAACGCGTGCCATCGCTGCTGCTCTGCGGGCCAACTGCAAACGGCAAGAGTTACCTCGTGCAACGCGCCGCCGAGGCCGCTGCCGCCGGTCTAGGCAGCCACGCCACCGCAGCGGGGGAGAGCACCACGGCTGCTGCCTCGACTGCACCGCAGAGAACGCGGGTGGTGACGGTGACGCCGGCGCTGGCGCACGCGGTGGCCGTGCAGAGCGCCGAGGACGGCAGCACAGGGCTGCGGCGACTCCTTCGTTGCGCTGTCCAAGACGCATGCCAGCAGCACAGCGGACGCGGCGCGGCGGACGCGGCGGCCTCCACCGGGGTGGTGGTGCTCTTGGTCCTGGACCACCTCGAGTGCTATCTGCAGCACGCCGACGAGGCGTCTGTCCAGGTCGGCCCCGGCGCGTCTCTGCCGCATGGCAACGAGGCCGGTCTCGGTGACAGCGTGCACACGCTCTTCCCAGCGCTGCTGGCAGATCTGTACACGGTGCTCCGCAGCTGCCCACCGCTCTTCTCCTCGACCGAGTGCGCCGCGCTGCAGCTGACGCGGCTCGTCGCAGTGGCCCTCTTCACAGGGGAGCTGGACGCCGTGACGCCGTTGGTGCGGCACCGCTGCGCTGACTTCGCCCTCGCCCTCCCCACCCCCACGGAAGCGGAGCGACGCGCCTTCTTCCAGCCCTACACCGCCGCCGCCACGCCAGCAGCAGCAGCAGCAGCAGCAGCTGCGTTGTCTCAGCTGCCGCCGCCGCTCGCAGATGCGCTGGCCCTGCGCACTGGCGGTATCTCCTACGGCGGGCTGCACGAGGTGCTCGCCCACGCGCTGGACTACTGCGATGCCTCCTCCGTCGCGGTGGCAGCGGGGTGGGACGGACACGTGGCGGCCACCGCGGCACAGGCGGTCCTCCGCGCCTACCTCGCGAGCGCCTCCGTCACCGCCGTGGAGTACCGCCGCAGCGCCGGCTTCGTGGATGTGCAGGTGACACAGTGGGGTGACATCGCTGGCATGGCCGAGGTGAAGGCGACGCTGCAGCGACTCGTCACCGACCCCATCCGCCACCGCGACGCGTACAGCCGCTTCCACGTCCGCCCATCCACCGGCGTGCTGCTCCACGGCCCGCCCGGCACTGGCAAGACGATGCTGGCGAAGGCGATGGCGACGGAGCTGAATGCGTCCTTCGTCTACATCGACCTCCCGGAGCTCGTGCAGTCGGAGGTGGGAGAGTCGGAGCGGCGGCTGCAGGAGTTCTTCGACGTCGCGCGGGAGCGCAGCCCCGCCGTCGTGTTCATGGACGAGGTGCAGGCCGCCTTCGGAGTGCGCTACGCGGCGACAGACACGGACGCCGCCGCCGCCGCCGCGACATCTCACGACGCCCGCCTCGTCTCCCACCTGCTTCGGCTGCTCGACGCCGCGCAGCAGGACGACGACCACTTCGTGCTGTTTGTTGGCGCCACGAATGTGGTGCACCTCCTCGACCCGCTCCTCCTGCGCGCCGGTCGGCTCGACACGCTCTTGGAGGTGCCGCTGCCAGACACGGCGGCGCGTGAGAGTCTCGTGAGGCGCGTCGTGCACGGCGAGTGGGCCGACTGGTTCTGCGGGCAGGAGAAGGAGGAGGAGGAGGAGGACACCGGTCGCCTCAACCGCCTGCGCGACGCTCTTGTGGAGGCCTTTGTGCGCCGCTCCGACGGCTTCAGCGGCGCCGAAGTGCGCTCCTTCACCTCCGTCTTCGGCCTCCAGCTGGCGCGCGCCGTGAGCCATCAGCTGGCCGAGCATGACACAGTGCCAAGCAGCGTCGTGGCCGGCCACGACGACAGTCACGACCCGCGAGCGGAGCAACAGAGCAAGCAGCTACGTCTGCGCCGGGCCATCACGGCGTACCTTGACGCAGCCGACGACGAGACTGCCCCGGGGCTTAGCCGAGGTGCCGTTGCACTCCTGGACACTGCGCAAAGCAGGTGCAGAGCCTGAACGCAACTGGCGAGGACTCTCTTTCTCTATGCGCCTGTCTGTCTGTGTCTGAGTGTGTGTGTGTCAGTGTACTGCGATGATCCCCGGGCGGAGAAGTGGGGGCGAGATACGTCATCGTCCACGCTCTGACGCTCGACATGCAGACGCACGCCAACTGCCCATGCCTCCCATGCCTCGCTCTCAGGCCCCTCTTCTCACAACACACACACACACATACACAAGCACACACACACATATGGGCACGCGTGTGTGTGTGTGCAAAAGTCTCCGGACAACTGTGCGCGAGGACCACGTGGGTCCAGGTGTTGGTGCGGTGTTGGTCCTGCCCCGCGTCCAAGGGACTCCTCTCCACGTCATCGCGGTTGGCCGCCTCTGGACATCTCCATCCCACTCCTCCCTCGCTCTCCTCTGGTTTGAGTGTCGTTTCTGTTTCTTCTTCTTCTTTTTGTCTGTTTCAAGTACTTCTTCTGACCCATCACACACACACACACACAAGTACACACACAAGTACACACAAGTACACACAAGTACACACACACACACAAATACGCGTAGCTGCGTTTTACACTCCCTCTCATTCCCACCCACCTCCCCCACTCCTTCCCCACCTCCTCTTCCCTCCTCTACTCATCATATCCGGTTTCATCTTTTTTTTTTTTGTTGTTGCGTTGGTTGCACAGACACACACACACGCTGCTGAATGGACCGTCTGCCACTACTGCGGGCCGCAGCCGGCCTCGGGCCGTCGGGGGCGCCGGGTACCGCCTCCCTCACCCCACCACCGTCGGCGCAGAACTACAGCGTGGCCGAAGGCGGCGCGCCGGTGCAGGTGACCTTCAACGTTCCGCCCAGCGAGATCGACCAGGACACCATCGACACGCTCGACGCCTTCTACCGCGACGCCGCGGAGGTGGTGGGCAGCGTCAAGACGATCCGCACCGCGATGGAGGAGCTCCAGCAGAAGCACACAGAGAACATGCAGACAGTCGACGAGGCGCGCTCCAAGATGTTGCGCGGTGAGATCGAAGAGCTGTCGCGCGAGACCGGCGACGCGGCCAAGGCGGCGAAGGACAAGCTCGATGTCATGTCCAAGAACACGGCAAAGCTGAAGGAGACGCCGGACAGCGTGCAGGCCCACAGCGCCGTCATCCGCATCGAGGAGAACCAGTACATGCACCTCGTGATGAAGCTGACCATGACCATGGCCGAGTACCAGCGTCACCAGTCCGCCAACGAGGCCTTCTACAAGGCGCAGACGCAGCGCCAGATCAAGATCAAGTACACCAACTCCGACGGCACCGCCATCGACGACTCCACAGCGGCGCAACTTGCAGAGCAGGTGATGGAGAACAACACCTCGAGCTACATCTTCCAGCAGAGCAAAGACGTGCTCGCCTCGATCATCGAGACACGCAACGACATCTACCGCATCGAGCAGTCCATGCGCGACCTCAACCAGCTCTTCAACGACCTCGCCTTCCTCGTGAATGAGCAGGGCGAGTTGATGGACGTCATTCTCGCCAACGTGCAACAGAGCACGCGGTACGTGGAGAAGGGCCGCGCGGAGCTGAAGAAGGCACGCAAGTACCAGAAGAAAAGTTGCAAGAAGCTCATCTGCATCGTGGTCTGTATGGTCATCCTGGTGGCGTTCCTTGCTGTCGGTCTCATTGCTGGCCTTATCCCGAAGTGAGCGCAGACGACGAGCTCCGTGAAGCAGTGTAGTACGCGTGAATGTCGGCACGTGTGTGTGAATGTGTGTGTGTGTGTGTGTGTGGGTGTGTAGTGGTGGAACGTGTCGCATTCGTGCCAAGAGCGTTGAGATGGAGAGAAGGTGTGCCAGTCCGCGTCTGTTGACGGAGATACTCGTTGTTGTTGCGTGTTCCCCAGCGAGTGTTTCATTGTTGCTGTTGGGGGTTTTTTCTTCTTTTCTTTTTTTGGTAGTGTTGTTGCGGTCGTTGGTGTTTGCTCCTCTGCGGAAGTCCGCAGAGATCGCGACGCGTCGTTTGGAGATGATGAAGAGAGACAACGTGAGAGAGGGAGGGATAGGGGGCACTGGTGTCTGTCGGAACCAACAGTCGCTCAGTCCGTGTGCGTGCGCCGCTACACGGAGGCGACGCCGCGTCTGTGAGAAGGGGAGGCCCCCTCCACACGTTCTCTCCACCCGCCACGTCGCCTGTGCCGTCGCACACACACACACACACACACACGCGGCGCGTTGTACAGATCGATAAGTGCAGCAACTCACCTCGTCGTCCGCCATTTTGACCTGCTCCCCTTCCTCTGTCATCTATTCGCCTCGGCTCAACACACACCATCAGTCTCTCAGAGTCCGTTCCACACACACATCATTAACTAGTGCCGCTGCTCCCCCCCCCCCCCCCCCCCCATCATCGCCACTACTGCAATGTCGGCCAACATCCGAACAGCGCTCTCCGGCACGAATGTACCGCTGATGGCGGCGGGACTCTCCGGTGGTCTCGGTGTGGTGCTCGGGGCCCTCGGCTCGCACGCCTTCCTCGAGTACATGGACACGAACCAGTTCAAGGCGTACAACGTGGCGAACCAGTACCACCTCGTCCATTCTGTGGCGATGCTCGTGGCGGCGGCAGTGGCCCCTCGCGTCGCCGAGCCGGCCGCCGCTCACTTCCGTCGCGCGTACGCGCTCTTCGCCGTCGGCACGATCCTGCTGTCGGGCTCGCGCTACGTCTACTGCACCGTGCACAAGCCGCACTTCCTGAGCCACCTTCCGGCTCTTGGCGGGGTGATGCTGGCGGGCGGCTGGGTGCTCTTGGCCGTCGGTGGCTCCGCCATCTAGGAAAGGAAAAAAAAAAAAAGAAGAGAGAGTAGCGTAGCAGCGATGGTGGTGCGAGAGAAAGCAAAAGAGATGGAGTGGGGGAGGAGGAGGTGGAGGTTGAAGGTGTGCACGCATCACCAGCACACCGACACGCTGCGTCAAGTCAGAGGGACTCGCGCCCCATGTCCATTGCACTCGCACACCCTCCCTCCCTCCCTCTCCCCTCCGCTTCTCCTTCTTCTGCCAGCCTCCGTGCAGGAGAGAGACATGATGACGGTGGTGACGGTGCGTGATGCCCCTCCTCCTCCTCCTCTTCAGTCTTCTCAGTTTTTTTTTCTTTCTCTTTTTGTCAACTTCAAACACAAACACGCACACACACTCACTCTCTCTCTCTATTTTCTTCTCTGTCTTTGTTGTGTGTCTCTGGAGCTTCTCTCTCCCTCTCCCTCTCTCCGCGACCCCACCAGACTTGACCCAACGCTCCCCTCTGTCCCTCTGTTTGTGTGCGTGTGATGAGAGGCGGGGGGGTGGAGGGTGGAGGGGTGTTTTGCTTCTCAGAGCACACCCACCCACCCGCGAACGACCTTGGACACGATGATGAACCACGTGACGGTGGCTGCACGTCTCACCCCTCCTCCCCCTCGCGTTAGTCGCGTGCAGTGAGATCCACAACAACCACCATCACAAGAGTCATAAAAAAAAAAAAAAAAAAAAAAACGGGAA